>MKYO02018899.1:2301-9801 GCA_002013955.2 Citrus medica | reverse complement strand
CAGCTAGAATACAAATTATCTGATATACATTTTAATATTTTATGCAGCATCCATTTGATTGCATTTGTAAAATAATTAATAATAAAATTAATTATTTTTATATTTATGATAATAAATAATTAATGACATTTTCAAATTAACTATTTGTTTATTTTTATATAGCATGTATTGATTATATTTATAAAATAATTAATAATAAAATCAATTATTTTCATACATATTATATCAAATGATTGTTGACATATGAATTAATTCCAATGAATATATATATAATGTCACAATCTATATCTAGATATCTATATATATATATATATATATATATAAAGTTGGGACTTGAGGAGGTGATGTGGCATCACCATTTCTCATCTTTGTATATTCTCTATTATCTAATAAATAGAGAAATTTTCTTTTAGATTTGGTTTTTCATCTTCTCATAATTAATTTAATTGTTATTACACAAGAATAATTATGTAAAGGTTTTAATGAGACATATTCTTTGTAATGAACATCTAAGGGGGAATGTTATGAATTTATTAAAATAAATATAGATATTCATAACATATATTTCTTAGTCTCCCCACTATCTCCCATTAGCAATCTTTAGCTTCTCTATAACTCCCACTATCTCACAAGGAATTATGATCCATAATTTTTCATTAATTTCATGGAGTGATTATGTAACTATAAAAGGAGAGCTTATCTTTTTGTTTTGTACACACACAATTGGAATGAATAAAATCACTCTATAATATATTCTCTCATTTTATTCTTTATCTTGCGTTTCTTCTTTATTTTTGTTGCTGGCTAATAGCTTATATATATATATATAAAACTAGGACTACAAGAGGTGATGTGGTATCACTATTTCTCATCTTTTTATATTTTCTATTATCTAATAAATAGAGAAATTTTCTTTTAGATTTGTCGTTTCATCTTCTTATAATTAATTTAATTGTTATTACACAATAACAATTATGTAAAGGTTTTAATGAAGCATATTCTTTGTAATGAACATCTAAGGGGGAGTGTTATACATTTATTAAAATAAATGTGGATGTTCATAACATATATCTCTTAGTCTCCTCACTATCTCCCATTAGCAACCTTAAATTTCCCTATAACTCCCACTATCTCACAAGGAATTATGATCCATAATTTTTCATTAATTTCATGGAGTGATTGTGTAACTATAAAAGGAGAGCTCATCTTTTTGTTTTGTACACACACAATTGGAATGAATAAAATCACTCTATAATATATTCTCTCATTTTATTATTTATCTTGCGTTGTTTCTTTATTTGTATTGTTGGCTAATATCTTTTTTTATTTTTTATAAGGCTGCCTCATCTTTAAAAAAAATAAATTCATATTTTTTTTATCAGTTTCATCAAGTGTAAAATAAGAAAAAAGGATAATACTAAATTTTTTTTTCAAAGCCGCGTGAAGTGCGGTTCTATTTTCTAGTATATATATATAGCTGGGGCTTGAGGAGGTGATGTTGCATCACCATTTCTCATCTTTGTATATTCTCTATTATTTAATAAATAGAGAAATTTTCTTTTAGATTTGGCTTTTCATCTTCTCATAATTAATTTGATTGTTATTACACAATAACAATTATGTAAAGGTTTTAATGAGGCACATTCTTTGTAATGAACATCCAAGGGGGGGTGTTATGAATTTACTAAAATAAATGTAGATGTTCATAACATATATCTCTTAGTCTCCCCACTATATTCCATTAGCAACCTTTAGCTTCCCTATAACTCCCACTATCTCACAAGGAATTATGATCCATAATTTTTCATTAATTTCGTGGAGTGATTATGTAACTATAAAAGGAGAGCTCATCTTTTTATTCTGTACACACACAATTGGAATGAATAAAATCACTCTATAATATATTCTCTCATTTTATTCTTTATCTTGCGTTGCTTCTTTATTTGTATTGCTGGCTAATATTTTTTTTTAATTTTTTATAAGGCTGCCTCATCTTTAAAAAAAATCAATTCATATTTTTTATCAGTTTCATCAAGTGTAAAATAAAAAAAGGATAATACTAAATTCTTTTTTCAAAACCGCGTGAAGCGCGGTTCTATTTTCTAGTTTATGTATAAAAGGAGGGACTATCAATCTGACCCTTTTATATATAATAAATAATTTCAAAGATAGAAAAATGTATACTTCAGTATAGTGTATTTTGACATGTATTATATTGAATTATTTATTTTTTTCACTTTATCTCTTACTTTAATAAAGTAAAAGATTCTCTTATTATAAAACATCTCTACAGTGATATTCTATATAGAAATAATTTCTACGTAGTCATGAAAAATTATGCTTTCAATTTGTGCTACTTATAAATAAAAATAAACTCAATGTTTTAATAACTTTTTGGGATCCTGTATTAACAAAATTATCTCTCTGCAATAATAATTATCTATATATTAAAAAAGTAAATGTTGTTTTGCACTAATGATATAATATAGAATGAAATATCTTTTAAAGTTGTTTGAGACAATAATTTATTCTTTAAAATTATTAATAAATTATTATTTGAAAGAATACAAACATTTGGACTTGCATTTTGCATTTTGAATATTTCCAACACTGCATAGATCCATGTATTTTTATTTTTCATCACTATCACTTTTATAAATTAGATTTGACAGCCTTCATTTATTAATTATTAATGTAATTTATATTTTACCCTTGTATCACTTGCACCAATAATAATTAAGTCAAAACAATAATATTTGTAACTACACTTCTATTAATTTATAATCTATTTATAATAATAAAGTTAATTTGGCCCCAATATTATGATTATAGAGAAGTTTTATTAGATATATTAATTAATACATTTGTGGTATATGTACATTTTTATTTAAATTTCTGATAAATTTATTTGTTTGTTTTACATACTTTCAATATATGAGTTAATTTTTGGGGTTGATGTACTCGAAGTCAGTTTTCATCATCATCATCATCCTCTTTTAAGAAAGATACAAAAAGAGTAGACTTGTATTATTGTGAAGATGTTGACGATGAATTAATGATTATTGTTTTAATATTATTGAAAAGGCAGAATTATGTGATTCACGTGCGAGAAGCAGTAATGTGAAATTTGAATGGAAGAAACTTAAAGCCGGCACACTTGACCCTGAAAGGCCTTAGTTCACGGAGCACTCACGCTCACCGATCCAACTCAAATTGGCCTAGAAGAGTGTGTTCTGCCACTATTAGAACGAGACAGATGCAACGATGAAAATCTCGCCACGACAATAAGAAATAAATTAAATTTGAGTCACTCAAATAAAAAACAAAAAAACTCCAAGCTTAGAAGATTAGAATTCATAAATAAAATTATTCTCTATACTAACTGTTTGGAAAAAAATAGGAAAGATAGCAGAACACCACGTGTCGACGAATGGAATAGTTTCAGTGTAATATGAGGTATCCCGCACAATTAAAGGTACCTGACATGATTAGAGGTACCCGGCATGATTCGAGGTACCCGACACGATCAGAGGTACCCCGTATGACTCCCGTATACTCGAGGTACCCCGCACAATTAGAGGTACCTGACATGATTAGAGGTACCCGACATGATTCGAGGTACTCGGAACGATCAGAGGTACCCCGTATGACTCCCGTATAACTCGAGGTACCCCGCATAGATTGAGGTACCCCTTATAATTTGAAGTATTCGGAATAACTCCAGCATAACTCAAGGTACTCGGAATAACTCGAGGTACTCGGCATGATTCGAGGTACCCGGCACGATCAGAGGTACCATGTATGACTCCCGTATAACTCGAGGTACCCCGCATTGATTGGAGTACCCTGTATAACTCGAGGTATCCGGCGTAATTAGAGATACCCGGCATGATTAGAGGTACCCCGTATAACTCCAGAGTAACTCGAGGTACCCCGCATAACTCCAGAATAACTCGAGATACCCCGTGTTTGAGGGAAAAATAGGAAAGACAATAGAGCACCACGTGTCAACCAATGGAATGATTTCAGCACAATCGGAGGTACCCTGCACAATCCGAGGTGCCCGGCAAATAATGGGGTACCCCATACAAGTAGAGGTACCCTGCACAATTAGAGGTTTCCCACACAAATAGAGGTACCCCATATAATGAGGTACCCCATACAAATAGAGGTATCCCATACAAATAGGGGTACCCCGCGTAATAAGGGGTACCCCATGTAACTCGAGGTACCCGGCAAAGCGGATGTAAGAGAATCCACTGAAAATATCCGCCATGAGAAACGTCTCCGCCTCCTAAAAGATATTGTTTGATTTTGTCAGAATTAGGAATCAAGAACGTCGTATCAAAAGGGGGGGACAGCCGCCTGCTACCTCTGCCAAAAGTGAAGGACACTGTCCCAAGGACAGTGGTCCCCAACCGCCTACCCGACAGCTACTGCAGGGGTACCCTGGACCACTCTCCAGCGCGCGCCACGTTTCCAAAAGATGAGATACGCCGCGAACATGCAGATAACGGCCCAAAAATTATAAAGAGGTAAAAGGACGTTAGCCAAAAAGGGTACGCCACGTGGCAGCTGAGGTACTCCATATATAAAGGCGCCTAGGTTTCGTTCTCGGGGGAGGTTTTTCACTCACCATTAACACTCACACTCCAAAAAATAGGTTTTCTTCAACCTTAAAACCCTAATTTACAGAGGGCTAGCCAGCTCTCTTAAAAAAAAAAGCTTGAGTTTGCTAACTTGAGCGTCGGAGTGTGAACGCCGGGGTACCCCGGCTTCATCTCTAACCTCTATTTCGCTGTTTTGCAGGCGTGAAACTCATTGGGAAGGACACCTCTCTTGCTTCTGACCTTCCACCATTGCTACCACTCTCTCTCCCTTTCTCACCTCCCCCGAAGTCCAGATATACCACACCGCACACAACAAACCAGTGAGGTACCCCATCTCCCCAACAATACAAATTTATTGTTCTAGATTGGTTTGGCTTTTCCTACCCCAAAATCAGTTGAAAACACCCCGCATAACTCCAGAATAACTTGAGGTACCCCACATAGATTGAGGTACCCGGAATAACTCCAGCATAACTCAAGGTACCCGGAATAACTCGAGGTACCCAGAATAACTCCAGCAGAATTCAAGGTACCCAGAATAACTTGAGGTACTCGGCATGATTCAAAGTACCCGACATGATACGAGATACCCCGCACAATCCAAGGTACTCGGCATGGTTTGAGGTACCCCGCACAATTAGAGGTACCCCACATAAATTGAGATACCCGACGTAACTCGAGGAACCCGGCAGATCGGATGCAAGAGAATCTTCTGAAAATATCCGCCATGAAAAACGTCTCCATCTCTTAAAAGATATTATTCGATTTTGTCAGAATTATGAATAAAAAATGTCATGCTAAAAGGAGGGACAGCCGCCTGCCACCTTTGCCAAAAGTAAAGGACACTGTACCAAGGACAGTGGTCCTAACCGTCTACCCGACAGCTACTGCAAAGGTACCCTGGACCACTCTCCAGCGCGCGCCACGTTTCCAAAGGATGAGATACGCCGCGAACATGCACATAACGGCCCAAAAATCATAAAAGGTAAAAGGACGTTAGCCAAAAAGGGTACGCCACGTGGTAGCTGAGGTAATCCAAATATAAAGGTGCCTAGGTTTCATTCTCCATCATGCTCTCATTCACCATTAACACTCACACTCCAAAAAATAGGTTTTCTTCAACCTTAAACCTTAATTTACATAGGGCTAACCAGCTCTCTTTGCCATAAAAGCTTGAGTTTGCTAACTCGAGCGTTGGAGTGTGAACGCCGGGGTACTCCAACTTCACCTCTAACCTCTATTTCACTGTTTTACAGGTGAAGCTCATTTTGAAGGATATATCTCTTGGTTCTGACCTTTCACCATTGTTACCACTCCCTCTCCCCTTCTCACCTCCCCTGACTTTCAGATACACCGCACCGCACACAACAAACCAATGAGATACCCCGTCTCTCCCAAAAATACAAATTTATTGTTCTAGATAGATTTGGTTTTTCCTACCCCAAAATCTATCGAAAACACTAACAAAGTCCTCCCCCTTTAGCGGCTATCTCCGATCAACAATTTTAAGAAAATAATATCGATGATGGAGTTACAATTTTAAGATGAGTTGTTAAGCTTGTTTCCCTATTTATAAAAAGGGAAAAAGTCATTTTTACTCCTGAAATTCGATATAATAGTACATTTCATTCTTATTTTTTTAATCCATTTTATCCTTATTTTTCAAACAATAGTACAAAATAGCTATCTATAAATTTATAGTTAAGTTTACTCTATAATTCATTGAGGGTAACATAGGATTGTTAGTTAAATAATTGCAAATCATTTTAAAATAAAAGTTTCAAGAACAATTAAATAACATCTGAATTTTTATATAAATTTATAATTTAGGGTAACTTAACAAAATAAAAATAACACTAAAGAATATGCAACGCATGCGCACTCGCGCACGTATTGTTCATCAAAATTTTTTAATGAAGTTAATTAAATTTTTATATATAACAACAACAATAATGATAATGATAATTTTTCAATTGAGAATCATTGTCCTTAGTGTGTATTTTCTTAAGTGAATGAAGGAATTTGTGTTTACTTACCATAGAATAACAGTACTAATTATTTATTTATCTATCTTGACTATATTAAATTTAAGGATAAACTAAAGGATGAAAAAAAAAGTGCCTGTGAAATTTTTTTTCTTTTATTTTGTCCAAAAAATATGTATCTTACATATTATTTATAGCTGACTTGTCCTCTGGAGGCAGTTAAAATCGTCCACGTGAGGGGCTTCACAATAATAATCATCCATGAACTTCAAATCTTACTCAGCATAGTAGTCCTTCATAGGGGTGGCAAAACGAATAAACGAATCGAATTCGAATCGAATCGTAAACGAATTGGGTTGAAATTCTACTGATTCGGATTCGATTCGATTCGTTTAATAAACGAATCGAAATCTCAGGATTCGGATTCGATTCGTTTATTAAACAAATATTCGATTCGATTTGTTTAATTCGTTTAAGGAAATTAATAAACGAATCGAACCGAATCTGAATTCGTTTATCCTATAACGAATCCTTATCGAATCTAGATTCGTTTATTATTCGTTTATAAAAATATAATTAATAAATAAAAATTAAAAATCCCACATATTTAACATCTTACAAAACACAAATTAATCAAACCATATTCTGAGCCTAAAATACATAAACATCCAAACACCAAATTTAAAAATCTTAATAATACAAATAACAGTAATTAGAATCCAAATTACAAAAGCCAAGTGCTTTCTTTAGTTCTCTTCATTTTGTTCAATAGGAATCCTGCACATAAAAAGTAAATAAAATTAATACAATGTCAAGTTGGTTTATTCATATTAATTAGTTGTATGAAAAGGAATGGCAGTGATGGGAAAGGTCCTTAAACCTTCCCTTTTAAGTCAACAAAATTG
>MKYO02018898.1:1123987-1135434 GCA_002013955.2 Citrus medica | reverse complement strand
TTTGCTTATTATTATTTTGATGAGACAAAATTTATTCTGTTATGAGAGAGAAAGCCATTACATGATAATGGACACGAGCTTCCAGGGCAAGCGACAAAATTATCTTATGTAGATTCCTGCACCATTCAAAGTGATGATACAATGTAGAGGATAATTCATTTATAGTAAATTATAAATCCCCGATGAGACATATGTCCTTATAATGAAGAGGCAAGGCCATTTTATAGGTCAAGCCCTTACTGTGGCTCAAAATGAAGAAAAAATCTACAAACTTTGGTTATAGACAAAATGTGTGGAATCATGTGGAAATAGTAATGGACAATGTTTTTATGTTCACATTGGCCTTTGACTTATTAAATTATGATATCGAATTGTAATTTTCAATGAATGTAGACTAAAATATAAACTAATTAGTCGTGTTTTTATGTTTACATTGCCCAAATAAAAAGAAGCAATCCATGCGAAATGGACTTCTTAGCCAGATGTGATATTGTTGGACCAATAGTCTAAACATTTGTGTGTATTAAACTAGTTAGATACATTAAGCTAGTTGGATATAAATAGGTATTTTTTCAAAAATGTAACAAAGAGAATGAAATCGTTAGATATAAAACATGCTTGATTACACAAGGTTTCTCACAAAGACTTGGTATAGATTNAATCATGTGGAAATAGTAATGGACAATGTTTTTATGTTCACATTGGCCTTTGACTTATTAAATTATGATATCGAATTGTAATTTTCAATGAATGTAGACTAAAATATAAACTAATTAGTCGTGTTTTTATGTTTACATTGCCCAAATAAAAAGAAGCAATCCATGCGAAATGGACTTCTTAGCCAGATGTGATATTGTTGGACCAATAGTCTAAACATTTGTGTGTATTAAACTAGTTAGATACATTAAGCTAGTTGGATATAAATAGGTATTTTTTCAAAAATGTAACAAAGAGAATGAAATCGTTAGATATAAAACATGCTTGATTACACAAGGTTTCTCACAAAGACTTGGTATAGATTTTAGGGAGACTTGTTTATTGATAATATGCACAATTATATTTTGATATTTAATTAGTTTGGCCATATTTGAGAGGTTTGCCATGCGTCTTATGGATTTAGTGTTAACTTATTTATGGATTATTATATGCTGATATATGAAAATTCTTTAAGGATTCAAAATAGCTAAAGCATTTTTATCCCCACATTATAGCTTACATTCTATAAGGCTATAATAATTTTTTTATGGATTTAAAGAATTTAGATGCACGTGGTATAATCGCTTTAGCTAATACTTGATTAAGAAAGGATACACGAATGACCTTATTTATCCTTGTGTATACATAAAGTAGTTAGAATCTGGATTTGCTACTGGAGCATTCTTTGTTGATGATATAAATTTCATTGAAACTCCAAAGGATCTCCAAAATATTGCTAATTATACTGAGAAGAGTTTCAATATGAATAAAGTTCACCCATTGAGCAGTCAAGTAATAGTTCGATTTCTTGATCCTGAAAAGGATCATTTTCGTACTAAGGAGATGATGAGCAAGTACTTAGACATAAGGTATCACATTTGAATGCCATAGATGCTTTGATATATTTATCCCAATGTACTAGACTAGATATAACATTTTTAGTAAACATATTAGCTAGGTTTTTACTTATGAACTATCTAAATAACACTAGATGGCATTAAGCATATTTTTAATTATCCTCATAAGACTATTGATTTGGGTTTATTTTGTTCTAACAAAGTTTAGATCTTATTGGTTATACTAATATAATTTATTTACTTAATCCTTATAAAACTCATTTACAGACAAGATATGTTTTTACTTATAACAATACAATAATTTCTTCAAATTCCAAGAAGCAGAATTTTGTTGCTATATCCTCAAATCTCTCTAAAATCATCATGCTACATGAAGCGAGTTGAGAATTTATATAGTTGTGGTCTGTCATTCATCTCATTTAGAGCACCTATAAATTATCTTCAAATGTGGACATCTCAATAGTAATATTTGAAGATAATGCTACTTGTCTTGCTCAACTCAAAGGAGGATAATATTAAAGGAGACAAAACAAAGCATATGTTGCCGATGTTCTTCTACACTCATAAGCTCTAGCAAGATAAACAGATTGATATCAAGTAGATATGTTTCATAGATAATTCTACATATATATTCATTAAAGCTTTACCTGTTTCAACATTTGAGAAAATAATATATGGCATTGGCATGCGCCATTTGAATGGATTATCAAGTTGACCATTAAAAGGAGCATCATTAGGTGGAGCACAATCTTGCAAATGAACTTCTGTGATTAGTGCTGGAGAGTTTATATTTATAAAGGGTAAAATTATTATTTTATACTACAAATCTCGCTAATATCTCTACTTTTATGTATCTAAGTGTCTTAAACTTTGATTGTATGTATTTTATTATAATTTGAGTATTTGATATATTTCAAGGTATTTCGATTATTCTATGATTATCAAGAAATCAGACAGCAAAACAGACAACATTGTTTAGTTTAGAATAGTTACAAATATTAGGAAGGATATAAAGGATAAAATCACAATCTTACTTATATTCAGGTCCTGGATGGCGGCACTGACGTAATAAACCAATTTTAAAAGACCCTGTCAACCTAAGGAATGACAGAAATCGGGGTTAAAACAAACTTAGATGACATGAAACAAGATTTATAGAGGTCTAAATCTAATATGGCAAGGTGTATGCTAATTTGGTGGAACCTAGTTGACTTTGCATTGGCCGATGATGTGGCGGCGTATTATTGGACCGAAGAACATGCAACTACACTAAAGTAAGCTCGTTGACCTTGCATTTGACTAGTGATATGGCAGAGAACTAGTGGACCGAACAATGCACGTACCATACATGCACATGCATTGAATGATAACCTAACAATGTGTTTCAATCGATCTAAGAACGCCACGTGGCACAATCCTGTGCGTCCAAATTATTTTCATATGATGGCCATGATATAATTATTGTATTTATAAATAGAGAATTCCCCCTAATTTGGATGTGCTATATCTAATTTTCACCTCCATTTTGTGTATTTCTTACTTTATCTTGTATTTTTAGGTATTTTTATTATAAAATTACTATTTTATCCTTTTATCTACCCCTTTCTCTCAAAATTTTGCTCCTATCCCCCCGTAAATACTTTTTTAATATTTTATAAAATAATTTTTATAATAAATTTAGTTTTATTTCTAATTTAGTTATTTTATTTCTAATTATGCGCAATGTAATTTTAACAATTATTTTTATTTCAATTGAATTTAATTAAATATTAATAGTTAGGGTAAGGTGAAACTCTTAGTAGAAAAATATTGTTTAATCAAATTTTATTTTAATTATATAAATTAAATTATTTTATATTTAACTTTATCCATACTTATTGTAGACGAACAAAAGAGTTTGACACAATAAATTGTTAATATCTTAATATAAGGTATGTTAAAATAGTATTTTGACTTATTGTAGATAAATTGAATTTTGTCACACTAAGTACTTAATCCATAATAAAATTAATTGGAAAATGATGATAATTTATGTAATTAATTTTTCAGCAAATAAAAGAAATGATAAAAGTAATTTATTAAGTTATATTTACTGCTATGAGTGAATCCATAATTTTAACTAATTTATTTATATAGTTTCACTTCAATTAAATAGTGTGTATTTAAATTATATTTTTAGTTTTTAGATAATTAAAGGAAATTAACAAATTAATTTTTTTCAGTGTCGATCGACTTAAACTCACTGGGTTATATTATAACTAGACACTACTATACCTTTGAGATGTGTCAAGTTTTTGACGTTATTACTGGAAAAAAATATTTATTTTGTTCATTTTCATTTTTTTTATTTGTTTTGTAAATTTTTATTTGCCCTTTTCTTCTTTTCTTAAATTTTGCTCTACCAACACAAATTTTGAGTAACTTCACTTTCATCATGCACTTTTATGTTCTATACTTTTAAAAATTATAGTTTAACGACAAAATTTGGAAACTTTTTGAATAAGTCCACAACCAAAATTTCCTGTAACAATAACGATTGGACCTGCAACTTGAACTTATTTGAACTCAATTTGGACACAATTTAGACTTAATAGACATGAATATTTACTTTAAAAACAACAATAATAGCCCAGTAATTTGAATTAATTATCTAATTGGCTAGTAATTTTTTTAATTTTAAAAAAGTCCGCATCTTAAAGTAAGAATTCCTTTTCTTTTCTTTTTCTTCTTTTAATTTTTGTAATTTAATTTTAGCATTTTTTTATTTTGTTTCCTTTGCAATTTCTCTTTTTTTGGCATTTATTTTATTTTGTTAATTTATAAGGCCGGTTTAACCACCTAAATTTTTATTTAATTTTTGTTAATATATTATTATTCTATTAATATGTTTAGTTTAATAAATTTGTTTATATGGTTGGTTTAACCCCTTATTTAGTTATTTTAACTTCAGTTAATTAATTTTTAGTTTTTATTTTATTTTAATTTAATTTTTTTATTCTTCTACATTTATATTATTTGCATATTTAATTTTTATTTTTTTATTTTTTTATTTTTCATATGTGTTTAGTTTAATTAATTTGTTTATATAGTGGGTTTAATTGCCTATTTAGTTATTTTAACTTCAGTTAATTAATTATCCTATTTCAAATTTTTTATTCTTGTACATTTATATTATTTGCATATTTAATTTTGATTTTTTTTAATTTTTTGTAATTTTTATACATTATTCATTTGTTTCTGTATCATCTAATTTCACACACACATCATTAACATTTGCGTGAGGAGTTAGTCTCGAACTCCAAGTAGTAGATTAATTCGTGGATCTCAATCATCTCTACTAATCATGGAAGAAATTTAAGAAGAAAGTCGTTTGGAAAAAATTAATCCTCAAATTGATTAAGGAGACAACCATTCTCAACATAATGCATGTGATCAGAATCAACTAAGGACTTTGAGAGACTATATGAATCTAACTAGAAATAGAGTACCCTTTTATATAGTATTTCCTCTAGAAACATCTCGATTCAACTTTAAACTAGGTATTATCAAACTTTTACCAATATTTCATGGTTTAAAATCTGAGAATCCGTACTTGCAATTAAGAAATTTTGAGGAAGTTTGTAATATATACACAGACCAAAATTGTAGTACGAACAAATTTGATTAAAGCTCTTTCCCTTTTCATTGAAAAATAAAGGTAGAACTTAGCAACAAAATCTTAAATTTGGATAAATAAAAAATTGGAATAATATGCAAGAACAATTTTTGAAAAAATAATTGTACACTCTAGGATAAATTCTGTCAAAATACAAATCACTACTTATACTCAAAAGTTAGGAGAGACTCTTTGCCAATGTTGGGAGAGGTACAATGAATTATTTAACATTTGCCCACACCATGGTTTTGAAGTAAGGATGCTACGAGGGACTAAAATCCCAAGGTAGACAGGTTGTTGAAATGATGTATAACGGTGAGTTTAGAGACAAAAGTCCTAAAGATGCATTAGATTATCTTGATTATATAGTAGATAATGCACACCATTAGGACAATATTGATTCTTATCATTCATCCAGTAAACCCTAGTCATCTCCATCTGGTGGAGATACGTACAACCTTAGGGAAGAATATGACTTTCACGCCAAATTTACATCCTTAGCTAGAAAATTCAGGGCATTAGAGTCAAAAAAAAAAAATAATCATGTTAAATCAGTTTAAGATATTTCATGCTATATTTATAGTTCCACTTACATAGAACTGTTAGACCTTGCCAACTCTGAAAATTTTTTTGCACGAATGAGTGAATGTGATAGATAATTTCAAAAAAGTCGAATCTTAATCCATACTCACAGACCTATAACTTTGGTTGGAGAAACTACCTAAATTTTAGCTGGAGAAATGACAATCATGCACAAACTTTACAACCACATCTTTTAGGTCAAAATTTTCAAAATTCCTACAGTTACCCACCTTATGTCGCACCATTAAAAAAAACCTTCGAAGATAATTCATTTATTGAAAGACAAGAATCAAACAAGAACCTAATGATTTAGACCTTGACTAATTTGATCGACACCGTCTCCAAACTTACATCAACCATCACCATGAATACAAAAAGTATGTTGGCTTGTCAATTAGAACCAAAATCCAAAATTCAACAACATCCTCAAATGGGTAGTACAGGAAATAAAACAAAAGAAGTCAAATCGATTATAACCCTTCGTGCCAGTAGAATTGTCGCAAAACACATTCTTGATCCTCGTGAAATTAGTAAGGAGTTAATTTCATAGAATAAGGAAGAGTTTCATCAACCGTTGACCTATGAAGAGATAACTTACTCTTCTCTTATCCCCTCATTTCTTCAAATACTAATCCAGGCAAAGAAATTAAACCACAGTCCAGTTATTTATGAAGTCTTTAAACAGGTGAAAGTCAACATTCCTTTGCTAAATATCATTAAACAAGTACCATTTTATATTAAATTTTTGAAAGACATGTGCACTGTAAAAAGGAAACATACAGTGCAAAAGAAAGGTTTTATAACATAACAGGTAAGTTCCATTCATTCAACTAATAATGCCTTGAAATATAAAGATCCTAGTTATCTAACTATTTCTTGCATTATTAGGGACCATAAAATTGAACATATTTTACTTGATCTTAGTGAAAGTGTCAATTTATTTCCATATTCAATATATTGACAACTCAATCTTGGGGAGTTAAAGCCAACCTCTACCACTCCTTTACTTGTCGATAGGTCGATTAAAAGGATAATTAAAATATATTGGTCTAAGCCAATAAATTCATAAATCCTCTAGATTTCATTATTTTATAAACTGAACCAATTATTGATGAATGCAAGCAAATTCTTGCCTTATTAAGTGAACCATTTCTAGCCAATGCTAACGCTTTAACTAATAGTAGGAATGGAGTGATGAAGTTATCTTTCAACAACATGATGTTGGAATTCAATGTGTTGGACGTGTGTAAACGACCTCATAGCAAAGAAGGTTAGTGAGAATAATGATATTCAACTCATTAAACCAATCATTAAAGAACACATTCGGGATGGAAATTTTATAAAGGGAAATTATCATTCTTATACCCTATAGATGCTCTGTTATAAAAAAAATACTACAACACTTTGAGAGTATATCAATCATTCACCCTAAGTTGACAAAATATATCTGTCGTCCACCAAAATGTTACTTGCCGTTTAAATAGGATAATGTCAGAGGGGTAATTTGGCCTTTTCATATGATACAAATGATAATTTAAGAGTATGCAAGTGATAATAAAAGAATTTAAGAGTATACAAGTATACTTTTTAAGGGTAAAATCGGTAATTCGCTATAATTCCGTTAACTTTCAAATGGCAGCTAACGATTCGGTAGTCGACAGATAGCTTTTGTCAATAGGGTGGACGATTGATACATCCTCAAAATATTATAGTATTTTTTATAACAGAGCGTTTATAAGGTATACGAATGATAATATCCCTTTTATAAATTCTATGGAAGTTCGTTTGAATCTAGTAAGGAATTAGAATGTGCTACTGCTAATATATGTTCTATACTTGATTCTAAGTAGGTATTTAAAGATGACATTGGCCAATTGAACTTTGAAGACATAATCCAACTCGAAGAGACAAAGGAAGAAGAAGGTCCAAATCTTGAATTGAAGCCTTTATCAGAAGAAACAAAGTGTACATATGTTATAAATCAGTAAATCTATCCAGTGGTAATTTATTCCTGACTCACAAGTGACCAAAAAGGTAAGCTATTTAATATTCCTAAAAAACATAAGACTGTAATTGGTTGGACCTTGAAAGACATAAAGGGCATTAATCATTTAATTTACACACACATAACATACTTAGAGAAAAATGCCAAAACAACTTATCAATTACACATAATACTAAACTCTTATATGAAAGATGTGGTAAAAAATGATGTCTTCAAACTACTATATGTAGGAATTATCAATCCTATCTCTAATAGTAAATGGGTAAGTCCAACATAAGTAGTACCGGAGAAATTTGATATAACTATTGTAGAAAAAATAAAAAGGCGACCAATCCCAAGAGGAATCCTATCTAGCTAGTGCTTGTGCATTGACTACAAAAAATTAAATAATGCCACTAGAAAAGACTATTTTTTCCATTTTATTTTTATACCAAATTTTCGAGAGAGTAGTAAGGCACCCCTATTACTGCTTTCTTGACGACTATTTAGACTATTATCAAATTTCTATAGCCTTAGAAGACCAAGAAAAGACTACATTCCTATGCCCATTTGGAACATTTACAATTAAGAGAATGTCTTTCGAACTCTATAATGCTCTTTTAACTTTCAAATATGCATGATGATATGTTTAAAGACATCATTGAAAATCATTTGAAATTTTTTATGGATGATTTAACTATATTTAGAAGTTCTTATGATAAATGTTGATGTGCTCATAATTTATCTATTATTTTAATGCTTCCATAACTTAATTTTATGTTAAAATATATTTTATTATATTAATTTTTATCTTAATTTTTATATTTTGTCATTGTAGGATTATTGGGAATATTCATGAGAAAAGAAGCTTAAAGAGGAAACAAATTGAAGTATAATGGAAATAATGTGGAAGCAAGAGGGAAAGAAATAAAAAGTCAAATCAAGGATGATTGAATTTAATCATCATGCATGCAACACGTGGGGGAAGCATTGAATATTTGGTTGACAAATATGGCAGTAAGTGGGGGAGCATTAAAGAATTAATTTACAAATTGGCCAATTAAACTTTACAAGTCACGTGGATGTGCTTAAAAGGTCGCTAGAATTGTTTTGTTTTAAAGATCCTTTTGATTTAAGGATTCGTGGGTTGGATTTGTTTTGTTTTGAAGTCCTTTTCATTTAAGAATTTGGAAGAAACCACAACATTATAAGAGGGAAAAAAGGCAGCCGCACAAGAAGAATTGAAGCCAAGAGAAAAGAAATAATAGAGCAGCAGTCGCAAGTTTTGAGCAAAACCGAGAGCAGCAGGAATAATTTGGAGCAGGAGGAAACGCATTAATTCTTGAGTTTTTTCTTTCTCTCTTCTCTATTATCTTGATTGAATGTTTTCTAATAAATTCATGGATTCTTTTTATATTCCCATGAACTAATTTATTTTACTAGGGCTACGATGTAGCCTAAATATGAAGATTTAATTCCATAAATCTATGTTATTTTTAATTAATTATTTCATGATTGAGTGTTCATTATTGTGCTTAATGCTTTTAAATATCTGGTCAATATTTGAATGATTTGAGGATACATAATGAGATCGAGAGGAGATTTATGTATTGTTGCTCTGTGTAATAGATGCCATGAATTGAACGAAAGACAAAGATGTGCCAACGTGATTCGTGCAGTTTTATCTAAGAATTTCCATAGAGCTTAATGAATCTTTGCATATTTAAATTCACATAGAGATATAGTGGGTTGATATGTTGAGATATTTTTTATATTACTCGAGTGAGGATATTGAATAAATTAGGAAAATTTACTATCAACATGGGTAATAAACTTTAATAGCATAGATGGAGGATTAAATTGGATTGGTTATGGTGAAATCGGATGACCTAGTGTTTTAATCTCTTGGTATTTTCTATTACTGTCTGCATCTTTATTTAATTATTTTATTTTATTTTATTTTAATCTCAATTCGCTTATTCGATTGTTCAAATAAATTAGGGTTAGAATAATTTCGATAACTAATAGGATAGACAATCTCCGTGGGACGATACTCTACTCTTCATTATATTACTTGTGCCGACTGTACACTTGCTAATTTACGCAACAAATGTCTTGAAATGTTGAAAAGAGTTTTGGAAAGGCGTAAAGAAAAAAAGACTTATTTTAAATTAGGAAAAATGTCATTGCATGACTATTTCTAAAATTGTTTTGGGCCATGCAGTGTCTTCTAATGGAATTGAAGTATGAAACCAAAGTTGAAGTCATCTCAAATTTACCTTCACTAAAGACAGTTAGGGAGGTCCGTTTCTTTTTTGGACGTGCCGGGTTTTATAGGAGGTTTATAAAAAAAATAATGTTATATTCAGAAAATCTTTGAAAAGATAATTAATCTTTTAACATCAGTCACGATTGGTCTTTTCCTTTTGAGTTAATGTGTAATGCTAGTGATTATGCCTAGAGCTGGCAAAATTTCACATGATCCAATTATTCGATACGAACACGACACAAACAAATGGGTATGCATCATCAAATTTGACACGATTATTAAATGGGCTAAGTTTAGGTCAACACGATTTTTTTTCTATGTCGGGTTATGGTTAAAGTTCATGATCCATTTACCCTACCAATGACACGATTATATTTTAAAAAAAATTAATTTATAAATTCTTGTCATTAAAAGTAAAATATTAGACATAATTCTCTCTCTTTTTTTGGAAGGGTAGATATATACACATTATTTTATTTATAAAATTTTATATAGATTTAGAACCTTAATAGTGTGAGTGTGTAAAATAGTAGTACACATGTATATTTTATGATATCGATATATGGTCTTATTTACATATGTAATGAAAAGTTTTAATAGTGTAAATGTGTAATATTTTAGGGTGTATGTGTATATGTAAGTGTGTATGTGTATGAGTATATAACATTTGTTAAATATATAGATATTAAACGGGTTATTCGGTAACCCATTTGTTTTCAGTGTCGAGTTTGGGTCTCAATATTTTGACACGATTATTAAATGGGTCGAGTTTGAGTCAACTTAAATTTGACACGACACAAAACTGACACAACACAAACACGACCCGACGCCCATTTTGCCAACTTTAATTATACTATTGGAGTTGTTTTCGGATAAAGAAAGAAAGGTTAGCCCTTTCTCATCTATTACGTAAGTAGAAATTTGAATAGTGTGCAAATGAATTACATCACCACTAAAAGAACTATTTACTATAACATTTACATTGGATAACTTTTATTCGTATTTAATTGGCTTATTCACTATTGTTTATTTTGATCATGCTACCATTAGATATTTAATGCCTAAGCAAGATACCAAGGCAAAATTAATATGATGGATTTTGTTGCTCGAAGAATTCAATCTCACAATCTAGGATAAAAAGTGTGTCGAAAATGTTGTCGCAGACCATTTTTCAAGACTTACAAATGAGTTTTAATTGATACAATGTTGAGTGTTAGAAAATGCATATTTATAAAGGAGAAAATCGTCATTTTACATTTCATATCTTACTAACAACCCTTACTTTTATGTATTTAAGCTTCTTGTAATTTAATTACGTGTGTTTTATTTTAATTAAGTATTTTATGTATTTTAGGGGTATCACGATCATTTCACAATAAACGAGAGATCAGATGGCAAAACGGA
>MKYO02018898.1:1084721-1115500 GCA_002013955.2 Citrus medica | reverse complement strand
AAACCCATCGGTTTGTTAAATGTCAATAATTTTTAGGATGGCTTTATCGCATTTCTTAACCATGCAATAAAAAACTTTTTCGTTCCTTCCAATACCAAAAAGCTTTTTATCTGTGCTCACACTGCTAATGAGCTACTTGATATATTACAAGCTTATAAACCGGAGCCAGACCCCTGGGCCTTTGTGTTCGAGCGTCCAAATGATGACGGTAATAGTAGCCGCAGTAAGAAGTACAAATTAGATTTAACTCTCTGCCTGTAAATATTTTCTTCTGTGTTGCACCACCCAGGTGATGTCTTCTAAACTCTACTTCTTTCCTTTAAAACATTGAGGACAATGTTTCGTTTTGGTTGGGGGGAGGAAATAGTCGACAATTGTGGAATTTTGGTTAAGTGTTTACTAATTTTTTGTTGTAGAAACTAACTGTTGCTAACTTTGTGTTAAAGATGGCTGAATATGGAGTGTAGTGACTCTAGAAACGCATCTTCATTAAAAAAACAAAACAAAAAAAAACAAAAATTTCAGACATTTTATTTTTCTTTATTATGTTTTGATGTTCGTTTTTCTTCTTCTTTTTAATTTCTCCTTTATAAAATATACATTTTCAAATTTTTTTTGAGTCGAAGATGGCTGAATATGGAGTGTAGTGCCTCTAGAAACGCATCTTCTTAAGTTTTAAAAAAAATCGTTTTCATTTTCTATCATTTTCTAATTAGTTTTTCTGCATCATTTTCGCATTTCTGCATGTATATCTTCTTTTCATATTTAGATAGGTTGGGGGGTAGAATGTTCTTTAACAAAAAATTGTTATTTATTTTAACATTGGATGATATGATGAATTTCAAATTTTAGTATTTGTATTATCTTTAGTTTGAAGTGATGTCACGCTATGTTTGCTATTCTACTTCTACATGTTGATGTCAGAGACAAATATGAGTTGCTTGAAGGAATGAACATGTTATAATAAGTATCAAGTGAGTTTTGAGCCTATCATTTTCCTTGGAGCGTAACCCTTTTGCCCATTCTTTATACGGCTTAGCAGTTTATTATTGTACACACGATCTCTAGATTTATTTTGAGTTAACCCTTAAGAAAAATTTGTAAAATAAAAAAAAAGAAAAAAAATGTGTTGCTACATTTGGAGGCCCATCTAATTAGTAGATATAGAAGATTATTTAAAGCCCTAAAAGATGATAGAAATGCCATCTTTGATCCGTTTGAGCCTTTCTAGCCATCACTTTTATCAAATATCCATAGTTAACCCTTTTGAGCCTTTAAAAAAAAAAACCTTTTCTTTATCAACTTATCATCTTGACCCACTCCGATTTGGAGTATTAGCCAATATCTTATAAGTTCCATCACCTATTTATGTTTGAGAAAAATGTAAATAAACATTTTGTACAATGAAGTTATGCCTAGTTCAAAAAAAAATTTTTAACAAAAAAAAACAAATTGTTGTTTCAAATTAAAACAACAATAATAGGTGAAATCCACCTTGCAACTTCCAAAAAAAAAATGTCCTCTGCATTTTTCTCAAACATACACTTTGTTTTCCTTATTTCCCTTCTTTGTTAGCCATGTCCCTAGCCTACGTTACGTCCTAATAAAAGTCCTTCTTAATTTTGGGGAACTATAGTCTGAAGTAGAAGCTAGTTATATGGGCTAAAAAGATGTAGTGGTGCATAAAAAAATAAAAATAAATTAGGTTGACTATCATTTTTTATTTGACTTGAGATTGTATTATTTCTAAGCCGAGGGCATATTTCTTTCATCGTGGTGAGAGCATGTGATATCACTTCTTGATTATTTTCTCTCAATTACCATTCATTGGAGTGACTATTTTTATTGGGTTTAATTTCTTTGTGAGAGTGTCACTACTTCCAGTGAGATTTTGGGGTTTGACATGTCATTCTTGAAGGTAGCTATGACAAAGTCTACTGGGCTGATTCATGTGGATGGTTGATGTGGGTGTGATGTTTCTTTAGACTTGAGATAATGCTTATACTTTTATTTGATTGTTATCATTAGTCTGATTGAATAAACAAGAGTGTTTAAAAAAAAATCATTTTGGATTTGAATTTTGTTTTCGCTTTATTTGCTAGGGACTAGCAATAAGCTGGTTGGGGGGTGTGTTGAGTGTTAGAAAATGCATATTTATAAAGGAGAAAATCGTCATTTTACATTTCATGTCTTACTAACAACCCTTACTTTTATGTATTTAAGCTTCTTGTAATTTAATTACGTGTGTTTTATTTTAATTATATATTTTATGTATTTTAGGGGTATCACGGTCACTTCACAATAAACGAGAGATCAAATGGCAAAACGGACATCACTTTTGAACTCAGGACGGTCAAAAACCTTAAGAGGAGCATAAAAGGAAAAATAGTATTGTTCACATATACGGTACTGTTCACATATACGGTACTATTCACATGTACGGGTACTGTCTACGTTACTGTTTACGGCACTGTTCACATAGACGGATCGATAACGTGGCATTGACCGATGATGTGGCATTGATTGATGAGGTGTCACGATCCCGTTGGACATAATTCTTATGCATTGTTGATCGATGACGTGGCAGCATATCAGTGGATCAAAAATCTCATGTACGGTACATGCAACACACAGGATTATTTTCAACCAAACCGTGTCACTGTTCACCCGGGTCAAACCGTGTTACTGTTCATCCGCGTGGCCAAGTCATGTACTGTTCACGCGGACTGTTGACTGATGACTAATGACGTGGCGCAATCTTGAGCGTCCAAACTGTTTTTAATCTGATGGCCACGATTTACTCAATGTATCTATAAAAAGGGGGCCTCCCCCCTAATTTGATACCTCTGAATCCATTTTTTGACTCCATTTTCTGTAATTCCCTCTCTATATTGTATTTTCTATGTATTTTAATAAATTCCCATTTTGCCCCTAGTTCAATTATGAGTAGCTAAGTTTCTTTCAAGCTTGGGTTGAAGGTGAAGTCTCAACATGTGTCATGGGCTTTATTTGGTAAATTTATTTTCTCTTCCCCTCTAGTTTTTGTGGATGTTTTGACTTCTCGTCGACAAATAATACTAATCTTGTCTAGTACCGCCTTGGTTTCACCGGCCCCCTAGTACAAGGTTATTATTATTTGACACGATAAGCCCTTAGCACTATATTGATTAGAGCGTGGTTCATGAGGTGTTGATTCTCCCTTCATGATTTAATTGGTATTAATAAGGAATATTTAGCCCATGATGCATGTTGATACGGATCCAGATACCCAAGTACGTCATTTCAATAGAATTCTCTTCAAATTATTCTCGCCATTTTAATTCCAATTTTAGGATAATCTGAATCACTTCCACCACAAATCCAACCACCCATTTACAAAATCAATTCTATACACAATTAAAATCCACCTCCTCGTGGGATCGACACTCGTCACCATTGATCTATACTACAATAGATTCGTGCGCTTGTGAGTTCAATAAAATTTGCACAACATACAACACCTATTAATGATTTTTTTCCCTAATAATTTTTTGTTTTCTATACACAATATGCCTTTGGTATGATAACATTGTTAATTGTCTTCCATTAGTAAAATTCCAATTAATTGGAGTTCTTAGGAGAAGAAGAAATTCTTAACAAAGGTGAAAGGTTTTTATTGGTATGATCCTTAACTGTTCAAGTATTATTCTAATCAAATTTTTCGGTGGTGCATACCAAAAGACGAGGTAAACAATGTCATTCAATTTTGTTATTCTGAAGCATTTGGTGGCCATTTTTCCATGAATAACACAACTGCAAAAATATTATTGTGTGAATTTTGTTGGTCGATATTATTTAAAGATCACATGCATTTTGTAAAATGTTTAAAAGTTGTGTTAGGGTCAATCTCAAAGTCAAACATGATGCCTTTAAACTGCATCATTGTCGTTGAAATAATTAATCGTCAAGGAATTAATTTTACGGGCTCCTTTCCACCATCATTTGGATTTGTATATATTTTGGTTACTATTGATTATGTTTTAAAATGGATTGAAGTGATTCTTTGTCGACACAACACTTATAAAACTATGATCCACTTTTTAAAAGAAAAATCTTTTGAGTAGATTTAGAATCTCTCAAGCCATTATTAGTGATGGAGATAAGCATTTTTGTAACAAGTCATTTGATCTTTTAACGAAGAAATATGAAAATTACATATAAAGTTGCTATCCCTTATCGTCCTAAAACAAGTGGCTAAGTTAAGTTGGCAAATAAGGAAATAAAACAAATTTTGGAAAAGAAGGTTGACCAAAACTGCAAAGATTGATCTCTTTAACTTATTGACGCACTTTGGACTTACTATACTGCATTTAAAAACATCTTTAGAATGTCATCATATCAGTTAGTTTATGATAAACCTTACCACTTACCAATTGAGCTGGAGCATAAATCTTTTTGGGCTTTTAAAAATCTTTTAATTCAGATGTTGATGATGTTGGTAATTTGCGTAAATTACAATTAAATGAATTTGAGGAGATTCACAATGATGCATATGAAAATTTCAAAAATTACAAGTAGTGGATGAAAGTCTTTCACGACAAGCGTATTGTGAGAAACTCTTTTACACCAGGATAGAAAATACTTTTATTCAACTCTCGCCTACATCTATTCCCAAATAAATTACTCTCTTGATGTTCTGATCTATTTATTATTCACAATATTTTCCCACATGGGACCTTGAAATTAATGATCCAAAGAGCAATGTCAAGTTTAAAGTTAATGGTCAAAGATTAAAATCGTATCTAGAATACCAACCATATGAAGAAGACACCAAAATATATTTGAATGACCCACCAAATTTTGATTAGCACTTTTGTCATTTTTAATGGGTGATTCGACTTTTAATTGTTACTTTACTGTTTATATTGTTTAATTGTTTCTTTTTTTTTGTCTCGAATGATGTGCATTATGTTGTTTTTCATATAAGTGTGATTGTTTGACAATTGTGTTTCATTTCACCACTTTCAATATATGTCACGAGTACCTCAATGAAACAAATCTTCTTCAACCATCTTAGAGAACTTCTACTTGTGAAAATTCACCTAAGAGACCTAATACAATTTTGTAAATCACATTCTATTTGGGATTCACGACCACTAATATTAGTATCTCATGTTGATGATCTAAAAAGACAAATCAGGGAAATAGAGGGTGGTATATGTGATATCTTATTGGAACTTGAAGTTAACTCAATAAATGGACGATGGTGAGTTAAGTATTTAATTATATTCATTTTTTACATTATGTGTTTTCACTTTGTCATTTTGCTCACTTTCACGTTTGATTTGATTTTACAGAGTTAATTTATTTTGGTGTGCTGTAATTTATTAACCGATTAAGTGGCAGATAATAGTATTTCGTGACTATTAAAGTCTATCCTTTTAGTTGCCCATAATAATTGACATTCTCAAGCCAAGGTATGGATAGGAATATAGCTCTTATAAAGCTTCACGGGTGATTTCATTCACTCCCTCAGAACACACTCGTTACAATTTACAAAGCTCGGTCCGAAAGCTTGCGACTGCTTATGATGAATAATATCCATGTTGACATTTGCTGGTTAATCGAAGCAAAAGTAGGGTTGGCAGGTGACTTACCTCCCAAAGTTGTTGTCTATGTGCCGGGTGGTGGAAAATGAAACTACTCAAGAAAACAAGGAGATAAAGGCATCACTTCTTGTCACTAGTGTGCCCAAACAAACTGCAATAGAAATCCTAGTACCTATTCGGGAATGGTGTCCAATAATAAGAAAGATAAGATTTAATTCATCAAGGATGGCTCGAATAAAGTGTCATTAGATGACATCCTTTCAACTCTTGAAACTCATCCTAGTGGATACTTACAGAGAGAAATTACGCAATTATTGCCATTATTCTAGAAAGAATGTGCACGATACAGTCTCGAGAATATGAAAATACACGACCCTATTTGCCAATTTATAAGAAAATTAGATGGGAAGTCTATCATCAACTCATAAAGAGCGTTCAAGCTGTGGATGTAAAATCAAAAGAAAATATGAGCCACAATCACAACTGCTAGTAAATATCATTTTATTTTAATAATTTTATCATTTGCATTATTGCTTTGAATGATGTGATTTTATATTTAATCATTATTTTTTCTCTTTTTACAGTTTGCCTTTTTTTTTATCTTTTGAATCTTCAAACATGAGCTTGACGCATCATTTGACAAACACACCACCTCATTTACATACATGTATTATTATGTCTACCACCACAGTCTTTAAATACGAGCTTCTTTGTCAAACACTCATAGATTGTTTTTTAAAATTGTCCTAGTGGCAATAACTTTAAGTAGACAGTTCAAGAACATTTATGTGCTTTCTAGATTTCACTATGAGAAATATGAAGAGTTCATTCAGGCAATTATAGTTCTTAGTCGTGTCATAACTGACAAGAAACTACACTTGATATATGGAGGAGATAATCAAGGGTCATCAAAGGTTGTCTCAGAAGTTATTTTTATTAAAGGAAGTCAAGTGCTAAGCATCATCTCAAAAGCCTTAAAACCTCTAAGATATTTGCCCAGCCTACTAACTGAAAAAGAGTTAGTCTTCCCAAGTATATAAGAGAGAATATTTGAAATGCTAAATTATATTGACTCTTTCATTTTCTTGCTCGGAGATCTTGCAACTATAGAGGTGTTAATTACATTTGTATCTTAGGCCCATTTGAACATTCATAAAAAACTCATCGGTTTGTTAAATGTTAATGACTTTTATGATGGATTGATAGCATTTTTTAACCATACAATTAAGAATCATTTCATTCCATTCTTAGCAAAAAAGCTCTTTATTTATGCTTCTGCTGCTAATGAGTTATTTGATTTTTTACAACCTTGGTGTTGGATTGGTTGATTGATGATGATAGCAGTGGCCCTAATAAAAAGTGCAAATTATATTTAAGTCTCCGTTAGTAAATATTTTATTGCAGCATTTAGTTAATATTTTCTAAACTCTACTTCTTTCCTTTAAGACAATGAGGACAATGTCTTGTTTTGGTAGATGGGAGAGAATAGTTGACAATTGTGGAATAACTGATAGTTGTATTTGTTAAGTGATGTTTTAACTGATTTTTTTTATTGTAAAACTAACTTTGGATAAATTTGAGTTGAAGGTAGCTGAATATAGAGGGTTGTCACTCTAAAAACACATCTTTTTTTTATCTTAGAGTTTAGTTACCCCTAAAAAAGAAAAATTACTTTTAGCATTTTCTTCTTCCTTGTCATCATCTTTTAAGTTTCTACAACCAATTCATGCATGATCTCTCCAACATCTTCCTTTATTATGCTTTCTTTATTCTTTTCTCCTTTTTGCATGCATCGTTCTAGATTATAAAACATTAAGAACAATGTTAAGAGTTTGGAGGTGGAAATAGTATTTATTTTGTTTATTATAAAAAAAATTAACTTTTAAGGCATTTATGTGATCTTTTGACATTGGATGACATAATGACTTCTAAATTTTGGTATTTATATTATATTTATCTTAAAGTTATGTTACACCATATTTGCCATTTTGCATGCTGATGTTGGTGACATATGTGAATTGAGTGATTTTATAAGTGAAATTGATTGAGTTGTTTAAAGAATGTACATGTCATAAACTCATAATAAGTTTCAAGTGAGTTTTTGAGCCTATTATTCTTAGAGAGTAACCCTATTTGCCTATACAACTCAATAGTATATTTTTCTTTTGATTTAACCAATGAAAAAAAGGGTTTATTTAGCTACATCTGAAATTCCATTGAACTAGGAAATTTGATAGACTAATTACAGCTCTAAAATATAACAGAAATGCCGTCTTTGATTTGTTTAAGTCTTTTCTAGCTATCCTTATTGTGAAGTATCCATAATTATCCCTTTTTGAGCCTTTTTTTTTAATTTCTTTTGTTAACTTATCATTCTGTTCCACTCCAATTTTGGAGTATTACCCTATGTTTTATGTTTTTCGTTATTTATTCATTATAGATGATTTCTTTTCTTTAGAAAAGTAGTGCATAAAAAAATACATAATAATAATAAATAAATAAATATAAAAAATAAATAAATAAAAGTGAAAAATACCTTGTAATTTTCAAATGATCTCTTTTTTTTCTCAAACATTTTTTTTCTATTATCCCTTCTTTATTAACTATGTTCCTTGCCTATGTTATGTTTTAGTAAAAAAAAAAAAGTGAAAAGCACCTGGTAATTTGTAAATGATATCTTTTTTTCCCTCAAACATATATATATATATATATAATTCCTTCTTTATTAGCCATGTCTCTAGTCTATATTACATCTTAGTAAAAATACTTCTTAATTTTAGAAAACTATACTCTAAAGTAGAAACTAGTAATATAGACTAAAAGATGTGGTGATGCATAAATATAAATATAAATAATGCTATTGGTTTGACTAGCAATTCGTTTGACTTGAGATCATATTTTTCTAAGTTGTAAACATTATTCTTTCATCTTAGTGAGAGTGTGTGAAATTATTTTTCTCTCAATCTAGCATTCCTTGGAGTGATTGCTTTTATTGGTTTTTTTTTAGAGCATCATTCTTACTCGTGAGATTTTAGAGTTTGACATCTTATTCTAGAAAATAGCTTAATTAATGTATCTTTGGTAATTGATCATTTTGCATGAGTTTACTTGACTGATTTTTGTGAATGGTTGATGTGGGAGTAATATTTTTTAGGCTGAAGATAATGCTTATACTTTTATTTGATTGTTGTCATTAATCTAATCAAAGAAGTAAACACAATTTTTCTAAAAAATAAAAATTCAATTTAGTTTTGAATTTTGCTAGATATTATCACTTAATTTGCTACGGACTAGTAATAACCTGGTTGGGAGTGTGATGAGTGCTGAAGAGTGTATACTTACAAAGTGTAAAATTATCATTTTACACTCCATATCTCACTAACATCTCTACTTTTATATATTTAAGTCTCTTAAACTTTGATTGTGTGTATTTTATTATAACTAGTATTTTATGTATTTCAGAAATATTTTGGTCATTTTAGATTATCAAGAAATCATACGGCAAAACAGACAATATTTTTTAGCTCGGAATAATTGAAAGCCTTCGGAAAGGCACAAAGGTAAAACCATAATTTTATTCATGTTGAGGTCCTGGATGGCGGCACCAACATCATAAATGGATTCAAAGGCCCCGAAAGCCTACGGAACGACAGAAACCAAGATTAAAATTCGAGGCTGAGAAGGCACCAACATCACAAATTGACTTGGTTATATTGTCTTAAGTATGCGTTAAATCTCTTAAAATTGGGTGTATATACTAGTTTTATTGGTGTTTTAATTAAATAAAATTAATTAGTTTAAATAATATAAAGTTTGTTTTTGAAATTTTAAAGAGTGTACAAAGTAAAACTTAATTTTTTGAAAAATTGATACATGAGTATACGAAATAATAAAGTGTTCAAAATAATTGAATGTTCAACTTTTTCTCAAATAAGAACAAGATATTACATGCCTAGATACAAGAATTTTAGTGTAGCCCAAGAATCATAACTTGAGGTGGCAAAATAGATTACAATATTATTACATGACATGATTTTTCTATATTTGTGTTGAGAAATATTAATACAAGTAATAAATAGGCTGAAATGCACGATATGATGAATAACCATGTCATATCCATATTGTACGACTTCAACATGATCATATGTTTATGATACAAATTTTAATTAATATGTGGTAATATTATTAAAAAAATAACAAATATATATATATATATATATATATATATATATATATATATATATATATATGGATATGTATGTATGTGTGTATGTATGTATGTATGTATATATTGAATGCTAAATTAATTATTCGCGTGTAATATCTATATTACATTATAAACTTATTCATGTAATATTTATGTCATGTTAACTACTTTATGATATATTTTAAAGAATGATATTAATATATTTAGGCCTCTTTGGGATTGAGATTGATCAGTTATAAATGAAAAGTTTTAGTATTAAAGTGTTTGGTAAACAGCTACTGTAACTTATAAGTTAAGTTGATTTAGTTTTACACTTATATGATAAAAAATTTACTATATTAATAATTTTGTGAAAGTTACATTTAAAAAATTATATTTATTACATACTAATAATTTTTTTTATAATTATATCTTTTTTCAAAGTAATTTTAGATTGAAAGATACAGTATCTCAATGTTAAGTAGGACTTTATTATATATATATATATATATATATTAAATAAATTAACACGATTAACACAGTTAATAAACTAATAGAATGGTGTTTCAATATTTCGAGTTCGACGCCTTCAATAGTCATACGCGCTTCTTGACCCTCCAATTAGTAAAAACTCAAAACGGTTAGTGCTACTTGCTGGAACTAAAATTACTCTCCTAAACGACCCGCCGTTTACAAGCAAAAGTTTCCGAGAAAATAAAGAAAGTAAAAAGAACTCTCCCGACCCAAACAGAAACCGAGCTTGCAAAAAGGAGCGTGTTTGGTTACTTGTAGCAAAGTGATATGGGGAATCCGAAGCAGAAGTGGACAGCGGAGGAGGAAGAAGCACTAAGAGCTGGAGTAGCCAAACATGGCACAGGCAAATGGAAGAACATACAAAGAGACCCCGAGTTTAATCCCTTCCTCTTCTCCCGCTCCAATATTGATCTCAAGGTCTTCTTTCTCGTTCTTTCCTTTTAAATGCTTTTCTACAATGTTCGGCTGTCGTATTAATCAAAGAAAAACAATATTTTTTTTAATTATTATTGATGGATTGAGCGGGAATTTATTGCTAAAGTTGAGCTGCTCAGCTCCATTTGTGTTTGAAGCATGAAAATGCTGTGTGATGATAATTAAAAATGAAAAAAAAGAAAAGACCTGTCTGAACTATTTCTTGCGGATTTAAAGCTCTTATATTGTTAATTCATAGGAAATTCAGTATAAGAATTGTTCATGAATTGAGAACTCCTTAGCTTTTCACTAATCAAAATTAATTTGCAAGTTGGAGGATTAAACTGTGACAAAGATTGCAGGTTCTGAATTCATAGGATGCTAACCTAAACTGATTTTTTGTGCATCTGCTATAACTGTATAATGTCCAAAGATGTAAATGATTATTGGAGTCTGCAGTAGGTGAATTAATTTAAAAAATATTTCTGTATTTTAGAAGCCTCTTCACATACGGTGTGTATGGGAGTGGTATATTTTGTAAAACGCACTTTATACTGAAGCACCAGCAGGCCCTTTCTAGAAAAGCACCTATGTAAACTTAAAATACTTTCTGACCAAACTGTGTCCAAGAAGCATTTCAAGTGCTTTTGATACAAAATAGACAGAAATCAAGATGTTTATTTGTTTGTAGCAATTCTATCTGTACAAGTACTCAAACTCACCATCAATGAAACCTCTCTTTGGGCATTTTTTTTTTGGTTGAAATTTTGCACTACTCAAGGAGTGAAACTGCTTGCTGAATCATATGGCAGAGAATTGAGAAGGATAGGATCAGGGGCTTGTGCCACTGCTAATTAAATGGAAAAGAATAAGAGGTTATTGGTTATTGAGAATTGGATTTAGATTTCTCTGATTGTGCTACCTCCGGTTGGTTAAAATGCTCATTAACTGACTAGTTGGTAGATCTAAGCTCCGGTTATTGAATCCATTCCTTGGTTATATTTTTCTATACTGTAGCTTCATTGAAGTCAAAGATTCCCACCTGTTTCGATCTAATAAGACCTGAGAATATTTATTCCAAAAAAAATTATAAAATCTCATCTCTACTCCATAATCTCTTACCTGTTATTGTGTACTTGGGTAGGATAAATGGCGGAATATGAGTGTTAGTGCACCTCGAGAAAAATCAAGGACACTGAAACCAAAAGCTGGCTCAGATGCTCCTGCTGTGCCCTTGTCCACTCCACAGACTTCTGCTCTTCCTGCTGCAGTTCCAATTGATGCATCAGCAGATCCAATCACTGACGAGTCTGCAAGAAGCTCTGCTCCAAAGTATGGCATGTCTCTCTTGTATTTGATTTCTTAATAGTATAGAGTTTTCCCTCTTAATTTTGGCTGTTTTTGTGTGGTATAACAAGGAAGAAAACAGTTACACCATGCTATGTCATTTATCATGAAGATCTACCGCTTTCTGCCGGTTAATTAAAACATTTCAGATTGTCCATGGATTAGAAGACTGGGAAATCACAGTTATTTATTAATTTCAAATATCTTTATGCACTTGTTTGTGCTTGTCGCAGAACTGTGATTCAATGGTTTTAACTACTTATGGAAAAGGAAATACATTACTCTATACATGGAAGTGGACTCCTTGTCCTCAAAGCCATTCTGTAGTCCTGTTATTGACTATACTGTAGACCTATTAATGATGAATATTAGGTTAAGTGCTTCAACTTCTCAGAGAAGTAGATCGTAAGAATAAAGATATTTCAACGATTAGATTTCGGAGATCTTTTCATGCTTAGCCTGTTTTGTGGGGAGGATATCAATATGTTTGATGCCCTTTCCAAAGATCTAAAAGCATATACAAATCGACCAGAACCTATAACTGAAGCACAACTAGATGTCTTTTGAGCACTTCCTTGAGAACGGGGAAGATTAATGTGTAACGTATTATAGTAACAATTGATGCATTCACATATCAGGATACTTTATCATATGTGGCTTAGCAAGCACTAATAATTTCTTTTTCTTGAAGCAGATAGTTTATACCCTAGTCACATTGCAATGTAATCACCTTCTCTTTTTCTCTATTAATTTAGGAACATCTATAAGTTACATCTATTTTAACTTTTGTATAATGGGAGCCATGTGCTCTTAATACGAAGAGTTCTCCTCTCAGATCTGTTTCATTCCTTCTGATTTTGTGATGTTTAAAATAATTAATCAATCTCCCAGGTATAATGCATTGATTTTTGAAGCAATTTCTGCATTGAAAGAGCCCAATGGATCTGACGTTTCTGCAATTCTCAGCTATATTGAGGTGCAATATAATTTTCATTCTCATTTGTTTCAGTATCAACATTTAGTCCGGCCAGATGGGGGACACTATTTATTTGTATTACAATTGAATATCTCCATTAGCTTACTGATGTTAGAAAAAAACCTACAGGCTTAAGAAAATAGGATTTTGATTTTTCCCATTTGCGACTACTCTCCCCTACATTTGCAACTCAATTTGATAGTATTCTTATTTTCTCAAGATTTTACTGGAAAGAATTGTGTCAATCACATGCATAACTTATGGTCACAAGCTGCCTTTGAGAAACCTGCTGTTTTTAGAAAAGTTGCTATCCTCATTTTGAGTAAGCTTTCTAGCTTAGTGCTTGGCCTTGGTTGTTTTTCAGAGCTCCTTTCAACTTAACTGTAGAAACAAAATAGGGCATCATCTATTTGATCTTACGCAATGACAGTTTTGCCATCATTCAGGTGAATGATAGCTGATAATTTTACTATATGTTGTTTTCGAGCTTGTTTAAGACTACAATAACATCTGAATGATAATTATTGGTCCACTTAGATGTTTTGAGTGAGATTTACATAATTGTTATTATCTTCTCATTTTTGAGGTTTTACTGGGATTTCACCAGTTTCCCATTTCTTATTAATCAAGTTATGTAGTATCAAACAAAATGTCTGGAAAGAAAATTTTGATTTGAGATGTCAATTGTTTTGTTTCTTTAATAATTTTTGCAGCAAAGACTTGAGGTGCCTCCAAATTTTAGGAGGCTGTTAAGTTCGAGGCTGAGAAGGTTGGTTGCACAAGAAAAACTTGAAAAGGTAAATGGCTTTTGCTTTTCCATTCAATTCATATGCTGACTATTTTTCACCATGATATTTCCCCTATCGTAAATTTTTTTTGGTTGAAGTGAACAGTACCTAATTTAACAATTGATTTTACAGTTTAGACATTGCAAATGTCCTTTTCATACCCCTGGGCACATCAGTCCTGGTAGATTAACTCCTTAGCAGATTGAACTTCTAGGTAGCCTTTTGATATTAAAAAATTACACTAATGAAAAATAAAGCTTTTCAGAAAAAAGTTGAAGGTCTAGCCATAATACAGCTATAGTAATTCCTAATATTTATTTCATAGATATCAGTCTCTTGAACATTTAGAGTCAAACATAGAAAGTTGCGCAGCATGAAATCTTTTCTGGTCAATATCTATGGAGGTAGTAACACTTCATGAGGCTCATGAACCATGATGAACCAAAAAAGGCTCTAGTTTCAATAATGTACAATAAGTGTAATTTATATATGCATTAGGCATAGCAACATCATCTCTAAGTGTTATGCTTCTTTGGAGCTTTTCTTTTGCTTTACTATTTCTGACATGATTGGGATAAAAGATTAAAGATGCAACAAGACAGATTATGGGTTTAATTTCCTGGCACATTCCCTCCCTTGAAAGACACCAAATAACCCACCATCAGATCAAATAAATAATTAACTAGTATTCTTGTAGCCACTAAACAAGAAAGATGGCTGTGTGCGCAGGAAAGCCATATTTGAAGAAATAGAAATGAATAGAACCAGTAGCCTTTCTAGTATAGAAATTAATACTGAGTTTCCCAACTTTTAGGCCAGGATGTAATGCTAAAGCTGTTGTTCATTACATCATGATACTACAGGTCCAAAATTGCTTTAAGGTAAAAGAAGATGCCTCATTAGGAACAAAAACGCCAAACCCAAAACAGAAGGATACCCGACCTAAGCTGTTGCATAGCACTAACGACATAAGCCCTGCTGATACAGTACAAGAAGCAGCTGCTGCTGCAGCTGGCCAGGTTGCTGATGCCGAAAACAAGTCTTTTGTGGCAGCTGAAGCAGTTAAAGAGGCAGAGAGGGTTTCAAGAATGGCTGAAGATACAGATTCTCTGCTACAGCTAGCCAAAGAGATTTTTGAGAGATGTAATATCAGAAATATCATTCTTCCCTTTTTCTTTAGGGTCATTCATTTCTACTTTATATGTATTCATATTTTGTTTTTGACATGACAGGTTCACGTGGTGAAATTGTTGTCGTGGCATAGGATATTGTATAAGTTCTTGTCGAACTAAGAGGGTCACGCCTTCCATTAGCCTGTGTAAATACGGTTAGTGTTCTTTTCTCACTTGTAATGGTGTATTCAAATTTATTATTGGTTTTGTGGTAAGTATCCATCCAGCCTTTATCATTTTTCAATCTGGATGCAACGGATATCTTTTTTTTCTTTGGTTCAATTACTGTAACCTCTGTCAAACACAAGAGAAACAGTCTTATCATAAGATTTTCAAGTGTCTTCTTCTTCTTCTTCTTGCATATTTCTAGGTTGGATCATGTACCTTTTCAGTTTGGGATTATCGGTACACCTCTGAACTTCTGATTATTCTTAGAAGTCGTCCCCTTTTTAATCAACAAAATGGTGCCAGTGCCTACTACTTGGGTGTAGAAAGACGTGGTTTTGTTCTTGATCAAGCATGAAACAATGGAATTCTTCAAAAACTACATCCTCCTCTCAAGTATTAAGCTGATCAGCCTTCTCATAGATGGTTTTTCCTTTAAAAATATTAGTTTTATAAGATGCTGTGGGTAGCCATTAATTTAACATTTTTTATTTGCTGGTATCATTTATTATTTTTGACAATGACAGACAAGTCATTCAACCTTAGGGTTAATTAGCTGCACTTCTTTTGTCGAGCTCTAGCAATCTAAAGAGTCTTAGAATTAGATTTGGATTCAGTATTAGTATTGAGTTGATTTATGCTTAAATCTTCACAATCCTCTGTCATACGTATATTTATAATTATATATGGTTAAGATTAATTAATCTTGTATTTTTATCCAATAATTACTAATTATATCTTTTTAATAAAATGATCAGTTCAACACTTAATCAAAATTCCTCGGAACTGGATCATCAGTAATTAAAAAGTCAAATCAATGAAACAAAAACGTGTAAACAACTCAAACAATGAATTTATATCATCAAATCCAAAATTCAAATGCAAATGCAAGCAAATCTAAATCGCCATATCTTTTCCCAAATGCAAATGAATTGAAATTCTAGACCGTAAATGAAAACGAACATCGAACATGTAACTTCTTACATGATAATCTTTCTTTAATTATTTTTGTTTGAAGAGTTGAGCGGAATGAGGTATTAATATGCAATAACTGTTTGGGATTCGATTTGATTTGATAGTGTTATGCCTAAGAAGAGGTGGTAAAAATATTCGTCCGATTCGGACCCAGATCGTGTCCGGGTGTTGTGGGCTGGGTATTATCTAGCCCAGGTATGAAGTCGGGTCGGTCTTAGACATTACTTAATAAACTCGGAACTCGAATTTTATTAAAAAAATATTATAAAATATATATTATTTTAAATATTTATATTTATTTGACTCATTTATTGTACATATATAAAGTTTTAAACACTTAAAGTTTATATTTTCATGTCAAATTTTATTGAAATAAATTTAAAACTTATAAAATTACCAAAAAATAAAAAATATATACACATATAATATTAAAAAATATAAAATTCGGGTCCGGCAGGGTCCGGTCATTGCAATACCCAGACCTGACCCGAAGTTTTGCCATCCCTACGCCTAAGATGGATTATTTGAAAATTAGATTCTTAAATAAATAATCTAATCTTGTATTAAAATGTTGTAAGCTGGTTGAAGTAACTTTGCAAATCACAATTGTTAGGAATATATAATACCAAAATTAGCCTCAACAATAATATATTTCTAATTATATCCCTTTTAATAAGGTAATTTACTCTGGCAATGTCTCTTGCGGCAAAATTTTCGTAACGCGAAACCCCCTATACCACACCCAATGATAATGTTATTGGTGACAAAAGAGAAGAGATGGACGCAAATACGCCCCCAAGAGTATGGCTGCCACCACAACTAGAGATGGCAAAAATATCTAGATTCGATCGGGATTCGTAAAGATTCAGAAGATTCGGATCCAAAAAAATTAGATTCACACATTAAAAAATGTATATCTAGATCCTAAAACTTAGAATGTGTACAAATCCAAATCGAGATATGAATGTACATATATCTGAAAAATCGGATATCTGAATCCACACTATTTTTTTAATGAAATTATGTATTTAATTAAAATTAAATGAAAAATATATAAGTTAAATAAAAAAATAATAATATGATTAATTAAAATATAGAAGTCAAATTAAATTAAGAAAAATATCGAAATCTGCATTATTTTATGGGGATTTGTGGTGATTTCATAATTTTATTTGTGGATTTGTGGCGGTGTTAGACTTAGATTTATGTTATTCTTGATGTTTGATTTATGCTATGGTACTTTTATTTGTGACTTTATAGTGTTGTATGTTATTCTAGGTATTAAATTGTTTATTGCTGAATTACGATTGGATTTTATTTGGTAAATTGTTGAATTTTAAATTAGATTCTAAATTATTAAATTTTAATTTATGTGGATTCAGATATCTGTGATATCCGCTCGTAATCCATGTGGATATTACCCACATATGGATTTGCATAATTTTTTGTGGATCTGAATATAAAAATATCAATTTGGATCTAGATTTGGATGCACCTACATTCATATCTAAATTCAGATTTTGCCATCCCTAACCTCAACGCGGTCATTAAATGGAATAAACATGGGATACACCTACACCTTTACATGGTAGATCAAAATATGCTAACCAAACCTCTGGTTACGTTCATGATTTGCCATTGTTGCACAAATCAGTTATAGTTTCCCTGCATTTTTGGGAGGTGTGTGCTTGTGATAGGCTACTGTTGTGTAAATTTTATTGAACTCAAAAGTGCACGAATTTATTGTAGAATAGATCAATGGTGACGAGTGTCGACCTCACAAGGAGGTAGATTTTAATTATGTGCAGAATTAATTTTCTAAGTGGGTGATTGGATTTGTGGTTGAAGTGATTTAGATTATCCTAAAATTTAAATAAAAATGACGGGAATAAATTGAAGTAAAATCTATTAAAAAGAAATGCTTGGGTATCTAGATTTGCATCAACATGCACCATATACTTAATATTCCTTATTAGTGCCAATTAAATCATAAGGGGGGTTTCTACTCTTTATGAACCACACTCTAATCAATATGGTGCTAAGAGCTTATTGTGCCAAATAGTAATAACCTTGCACTAGGGAGTCGGTTATACCAATGTGGTATCTAGACAAGATTATTACTATCTGTCGACGAAAAGTCAAAACATCCACATAAATTAGAGGGGAAGAGAAAGTAAATTTACCAAATAAAGCCCATGGAACATGTTGAGACTTCAACTTCAACCTAAACTTGAAAGAAAATTAGCTATTCACAATTGAACTAGGGGTAAAATGAAAATTTATTAAAATACGTAGAAAATACAAGATGGAGAAGGAATTACATAAAATGGAGTTCAAAAATGAATTTAGGGGTGTCGAATTAGGGGGAAGAGCCCCATTTTTATAGATACAATGAGTAAATCATAGCCATCAGATTAAAACAATTTGGACGCTTAGAATTGCGCCACGTGGCAAGTTCTGATTGGATAGAACATATCATCAGGGCTAGGAATGGCAAAAGGTTGGGTCGGGCTCGGACTTGACCAAGCCCGAACCTGACCTGATCAAAAAAATTTGAAGCTCGACCTTAAAAAAGCCCAAACATGTTATAGTTATGGTCGAGTCGAGTTCGACCCGACCCGAATCGGGTGAACGTCGGGTCAGGCCTAACTCGACCCTATTGAAATAGTTTTTATATTATTTTAATATTAAACTATTTTTTAATGTTTTGTTTTATATTCATGTTATTTTAATGTTTTCTTCTATACATGCACCTTAATTCGATAATTTAGGCAACTCGAATTTGTCAATATCTTGTAATTTTATGACCACATCCCAAATTCATTCATGTTACTTTCTCATTTTTGTTCTCTTTCTAGTTATAATACCATGAATATAAAACAAAAGAAATAATTTTTCTAATTTAAAATAATTATCAAGGCAAAGGCAAAATATACAATATAATTAATCACAAAATAATTCACAAAACAACCAATTAATAGGAATAATTTTTTAAATTCAATTCCATAATCCAACTTTAAAAACACACAATGCGATTAAATTAAAAAAAAACACAATTCAGTTCCACAATCATCTCAACCCCACACGCAAATCAATTCCAAAATCCAACATGAAAAAAAAATAATGCAATTAAATTAAAAACACACATGTAATTCCACAACCATTTTAGCCATACACAATTCAATTCAACAACCTAACATAAAAAATAAAAAATAAAAAACTCATGTCTTATACAAATAAAAACACACAATTTGGTTTCACAACCAAACATTAAAAAAAAAACATGTCCTATACAAATAAAAACTCATAATTCGAGTTGGGTGATGAAGTGTGCGTGTGTAAAACTTGTGTTAGCTTTTTTTTTTGTTCAAATAGGGTCGGGTTGGGCCGGGTTAGCTTAAAGTCCGACCCTGACCCGAAATTTATTAGGGCCTAAAAATTTTGACCCTAGCCCGACCCGAGACTCGAAAATTCGGGTAAAAAACCTTAAAAATTAGGGTCGGGTCTGTCGGGCCAAAAACAGGGTCGGGCCAAATTGCCAAGCCTAATCAGGGCTATCATTTCGTGTAATGCATGTATCGTACGCACGTTTCTTGGTCCACTAACATACTGCCACGTCACCGGTCAACACCACATCAACATTTTAGTCTAATAGGACGTGACATATCATCAGTCAACACCACCTCATCAGTCAATGCCACATAAGCAGTCAATGCCACATAAGCAGTCAATGCCACATCATTCGTCCAATCGAATACTGCCACGTCATTGGCCAGCACCACGTCATCGGTCAACGCCATGTCATCAGACTGTATATGTGAACATTGTCGTGAACAGTACCATGTACAATACCGTATATGTGAACAGTGTCGTTTACCCTTTTATGCTCCTCCTAAAATTTTTGACTGTCCTGAGTCCAAAATTGCTGTCCGTTTTGCTCTCTGATCTTTCGTTCATTGTGAAATGACCATGATACCCCTAAAATACATAAAATACTTAATTAAAATAAAACACACATAATTAAATCACAAGGGACTTAAATATATAAAAGTAGAGATGTTAGTGAGACTTGAAGTGTAAAATGATGATTTTCTCCTTTATAAATATATACTTTCTAACACTCAACACACCCCCCAACCAGCTTATTGCTAGTTCCTAGCAAATAAAGCAAAGACAAAATTCAAATCCAAAATGATATTTAAAAAAAAACAATCGTGTTTATTCAATCAGACTAATTATAGCAATCAAATAAAAGTATAAGCATTATCTTCAGTCTAAAAAATATCACCTCCACATCAACCATTCACATGCATCAGTCCAGCAGACTTTGTCACAACTATAGTAATCAAGCCACTTTCAAGAATGACATGTCAAACCCCAAAATCTCGCTGGTAGTAGTGACACTCTCACAAATGAATTAAACCCAATAAAAATAGTCACTCCAATGAATGGTAAATTGAGAGAAAATAATAAAGAAGTGATATCACACACTCTCACAAAGATAAAAGGAATATGCATACAGCTTAGAAATAACACGATCTTAAGTCAAACAAAATGCTAGTCAAACCAATGTATTTATTTCTTTTTTCTTTTTTTTATGCATCACTACATCTTTTTAGTCCATATAACTAGCTTCTACTTCAGACCATAGATCTCTAAAATTAAGGACTTTTATTATGAAGTAACGTAAACTAAGGACATAACTAACAAAGGAGGGAAAATAAGGAAAACAAAATATATGTTTGAGAAAAAGTTGAGATCTTTTGAAAATTACAAGGTGCATTTCGCTTATTTATTATTATTATTATTATTATTATTATTATTATTATTATTATATGGCACAACTTTACTGAATAAAATAATTATTTATATTTTTCTCAAATATAAAATAGGTGATGAAACTTGTAAGATATCGGGTAATACTCTAAATCGGAGTGGGTCAAGATGATAAGTTGACAAAGATTTATATATATATATATATATATATATATGAAAGGCTTAAAAATGGTTAACTATGGATATTTCAAAAAAATGATGGCTAGAAAGGCTCAAACGGGGCAAATATGACATTTCCATCGTCTTTTAGGGCTCTAAATAATCTTTCATATCTACAAGTTAGATGAACCTTCAGATGTAGCAACACATTTTATTATTATTATTATTTTATTTTATAATTTTTTAAAGGGTTTACTCAAAAGAAATCTAGAGATCTTGTATGAAATAATAAACTGCTAAGTTGTATGAAATAATAAACTGCTAAGTTGTATGAAAAATGGGCAAAAAATGTTACTCTCCAAAAAAAATGATAGGCAAAAAAACTTGATATTTATTATGACATGTGCATTCCTTCAAGCAACTCATTTTTGTCTCCGACATTAATATGTAGAGTAGCAAACATGGCGTAACATCACTTAAGACCAAAGATAATACAAATACTAAAATTTGAAAGTCATCATATCATCCAATGTTAAAAAAAAAATCACACAAATTTTTTTTTAAACGACATTCTACCCCCCAACCTATTCTAAACATGAAAAGAAAATATGCATGTAGAAAGGTGAAAATGATGTAGAAAAACTAATTAGAAAGGTCACATTTAAAGTGATAGAAAACAAAAAATGTCTGGAATTTTTTTAACTAAGAAGATGCGTTTCTAGAGTCACTACACTCCATATTCAGTCATCTTCGACTCAAAAAGTTGAAAGTGTATATTTATAAAGGAGAAATTAGAAATAAGAAGTTAGAAAAAAATGATTGTCAAAGCTTAATAAAGAAAAAGAAAATGTCTATTTTTTTTTTTTACTTCCAAACTAAGAAGAAGCTTTTCTAGAGTCATTACGCTGCATATTCAACCAATTTCGACTCAAAACGTTAGCCACGGTTAGTCTTTACAACAAAAAATTAGTAAAAACTTAACCAAGATCCACAATTGTCAACTATTCCCTCCCCCTAAACCAGAACGAAACATTGTCCTCAATATTTTAAAGGAAATAAGTAAAGTTTAGAAGACATCACCTGGGTGTTACAATATAAAAGAAAATATTTACAAGCGGAGAGTTAAATTTAATTTGCACTTCTTACTGCAGTTATTGTTACCGTGATTATTTGGACACTCCAACACAAAGGTCCTGAGGTCTGGTTATGGTCTAGATCAAGTAGCTAATTAGGAATGTGAGCACAAATAAATTTGTTTTTCACTGTGGAAGGAATGAAATAATTTTTTATTACATGATTAAGAAATGCAATAAAGCTATCATAAAAGTTATTGACATTTAATAAACCGATGGGTTTCTGATGAATATTCAGATATGCCCAAGATGCTAATGTGATTAGTGCCTCTAGAGTTACAAGATCTCCTAGTAGGAAAATAAAAACATCAGCATGATTTAGCATTTCATTTATTCTCTCTTGCATACCTGAGATGACTAACTCTTCATCAGTTGGTGAGTCAGAAAAATAGCCTAAAGGTTTTAGGGTTCTTGGGATGATGCCTAACACTTGGCTCCCTCTAATATAAGCAGCTTCTGAGACTAGTTTTGATAACCCTCGGCCACCTCCTCCATATACCAAGTGTAATTTCCTTGCTACTATGCTTCGACCAAGATCTATGGCTGTCTCAACGAACTCTTTATATTTGCCATAGTTAAACCCAGAGAGCACACAAATGTTCTTGAATTGTTTATTAGGAGTAGTTGTCATTGGGATACTTGTCAAAAAACAATTTTTGAGTGCTTACAAAAAAATCATATTTAAGAATCTTGGTGACAAGGGGTCACAACTGTGTATGAGGTAGCATGTCTATGTCAATTAATGTGTAAAGCACATGGCTCAAGAGTAAAAAAAGGAATAGTAAAAAGAAAAAGCAAACTATGATAAAATAAAATTATTAAAGACAATAATGNTGAACATATTAGCATTGGTGTCATTTCTCGTACCCATGATGTGCACACTTCAAGTGTAGTCCATTAAATCGTTCCCATGTTTCGAAAAACTGCTCATCTTCACTCTGGGTAAACTCTGAATTTTCCTTGCGAATAACATTGGTTTTATGTACTGAGAAGTATTTATTCAAAAATTTTGTTACCATTTGTTCCCATGTCGTAATGCTATTAGCAGGCAATGTATTGAACCATGAACGAGCTCTATCCTTTAAAGACAATGGGAATAATCTAAGTTTAACATCATCATTTGAAAAATTCTCATAATTAAAAGTTTGACAAACAGCATGAAAATCATTCAAATGATTATATGAGTCCTCATTTTCTAGGCCATAGAATGTTGGGAGATAATTTAGCACATTAGGTTTTAACTTAAAACTCCTACCAGCTACATTTGGGTATTTTATGCATGATGTGCTCAAGTTAGCTAAGGGACTGAAGTAGTCCTTAAATGGCCTCTCCTGTGGTGCTTGTTGTTGTTGTTGCAAATTCATTTTACTGTTATCTTTAATTACGACGTGTTTGTGTGTGCAAAGTATTTTTTTTCAGTTCAAGGTCCATAGGCTTAAGATTAGGTAATAGTGACCTTCGACCATGCATGAAAACAATACAAAAAGAAATGAAAACAAAACAAATAAAAATAAAAAAGAAGGAGAAATTATAATACTAACCTTATCAAGCTGTTACAACTTTACTATGAAAACACACTAAAACAAATACGCGAAATAAATTAACTACAAAATAAATTAATAAAATAAACGAAAAACTACAAAGAAAAATAACTTGAAAATTAAATTACAGAATTTTAAAGAAGAGAAAAAGAAAAGAAATTCTTACCTCAAAATTCAGATTCACTTTTTTTTTTAAAATAAGAAACAAAAAAATTACAAGAAAACAATTAAAAGAAATTATTTTAAGATGCACTGTTAAGATTGCTGTAGCAAATCTGATAACATCAATCTCTGTGGAGACAATCTGGAATACTCATCACTTTATTACTTGTTGTGTACACTTGCACATTGACACTAATAGCATTAGTATTTATACACCAACAAGTTTTTAGTACCGTTGCCGGGGATTGATTGTTCATTGTGATTTATGAAATTAGTTTTAACGGTGCTAATTTTTTATTTTATTTTATTTGTTTATTTTGTTGACATAGGTGATCTAGCAATCCTTGCATGCGCAAATATAAATCTGTTGACTTCCAGTTTGATCCAGAAATTGAAAGAACTGCAAGGAGATTGAGAAGAGAGTATCGGGAATTACAAGCTGCTGTAGCAATGGATGATTTGCAAGATTTGAGAAACTTGAACCGTAGAGAGGGGATACAACCAGTCAATGTACATGATGGTCTGAATGGACAATGTGTTCAAAGGCAACCAGGGAACAACAACATTATTCACATCGCGAACGATAGAGATAGAGCCATTCGAGACTACGTAGTGTTGACTCCTCAAGCCATACATCCGGGAATAGTTAGACCCAACGTTCAAGCTGACAATTTTGAACTCAAACCCATGATGTTTCAGATGCTTCAAACAGTAGGGTAATTTAATGGTTTTCCCGTTTTCTTTGAGAGATCGAGCAAGAGCATGGTTGAATTCTCTACCACCAGATTCTATCACTACATGGAATGATTTGGCTGACAAATTTTTGATGAAATACTTCCCGCCAACCAAGAATGCAAAGTTGAGGAATGAGATCACATCTTTCCATCAACTTGAAGATGAGAGCTTGTGTGATGCATGGGAGAGATTTAAGGAGTTACTCTGGAGATATCCTCATCATAGTATTCCTTGCTGCATACAGTTGGAAACTTTCTATAATGGTCTCAACCCAAGCACTAGATTGATGGTGGATGCTTCAGCAAATGAAGCATTGTTATCTAAGTCTTACAATGAGGCTTATGAAATTTTGGAGAGGATAGCCAAAAATAACTATCAGTGGCCATCAACTAGACAAGCTGTAGCAAGAGGAACAACATGAGTCCATAACGTAGATGCCTTGACAGCATTATTAGCCCAAGTAGCTTCATTAACAAATATGGCAAAGGTTATGACTACTGCTCCAGCAACTGTTAACCAAATTTCTGATGTGTCTTGCATTTATTGTGGAGAAGGGCATTTATTCGACAATTGTCCTGGGAATCCAACTTCAGTCAATTATATGGGCAGCTTCAATAGACAGAACAAGGACAATCCATATTCAAACACTTACAACCCTGGATGGAGACAACACCCGAACTTTTCATGGAGTAATCAGAATCAACCTGCTGCAGCATTCAGTAGACAGAACAGACTTGCTCAAGCTAGTGGATTTTATCAACAAAATCAAGAGCAAAGAAGCATCAATAATGATCAATGCAGCTCCTTTAAAGGTTTGATTAAGGATTATATTGTGAAAAATGAAGCAGTTGTCCAAAGTCATACTGTATCTTTGAGAAACTTGGAAAATCAAATTGGACAGCTTGCTGCACCATTTAGTAACAGACCTCAAGATAGTTTACCCAATAATACAGAGGACCCAAGAAGAGAAGGGAAAGAGCACTGCAAAGTGATTAACTTGAGATTTGGAAAGGATGTTCATAGTCCCGTTGGTGTACCAAAAAGAAGAGCTGAGCCCACTTCAATCCAGAAAGAANAGAAGAGAAGGGAAAGAGCACTGCAAAGTGATTAACTTGAGATTTGGAAAGGATGTTCATAGTCCCGTTGGTGTACCAAAAAGAAGAGCTGAGCCCACTTCAATCCAGAAAGAAACTCAAATTGAAAAAGAGTCACAATCCTCCACTTCACAGCACACTGGTGAGAGCAGTCAAGTTGCAGCATTTGTCGAAAATGATGATCCAACACTTGTGGATAACGAGGCTGTAACACCAACCCAGAACATGGCAAAAGAGAAGCAGTCTGCACAACCTGCTGCAGCACAATAATTTAGACATCCACCATCATTTCCTCAAAGGTTTCAGAAGCAAAAACAAGACAAGCAGTTAAGCAAAATCTTAGGAGTACTGAAACAACTACATATCAATATCCCTTTTGTGGAAGCTCTAGAGCAAATGCCAAATTATACAAAATTTTTGAAGGATATTTTGATAAAGAAAAGAAGACTTGGAGAGTTTGAAACAATTGCTCTAACGCAAGAGTGCAGCCGAATGCTCCAGAGTAAGATACCACAGAAGATGAAGGATCCAGGAAGCTTCACAATCCCATGCTCTATAGGCACTAAATACAGTGGCAAAGCATTTTGTGATTTAGGGGCTTGCATTAATCTCATACCTTTATCAGTGTTTAAGCAATTGGGAGTTGGTGAATGTAGACCAATAACAGTGTCTTTACAACTTGCTGATAGATCTCATGCATATCCAGAAGGGAAGATTGAAGATGGGTTGGTGAAGGTGGATAAATTTATTTTTTCAGTGGATTTTATTGCCCTAGACTTTGAGGCAGACAAAGAAGTGCCAATCATTCTAGGAAGACCTTTCTTAGCCACGGGAAAGACTCTAATTGATGTTCAAAAAGGAGAATTAACCATGAGGGTGAATGACCAGCAAGTTACATTCAATGTACTGGATGTCATGAAAAGTCCCAATGAGATTGAAGATTGTAATTTTATCAGTGTTGTGGACTTTGTTGTAGCAGAGAGATTATACAGTTGCTGCAATAAGGAAGAAGTCAATGTTGTAACAATTGAAGAACTTGATGATGAAGATCATGGAGCAGCTAACATAGCATGGTCAGGGGAGAAGCAACCCTTCAGAATTGACGAGCAAATCCAGCAAAGGGAACTCACTCCAGACCAACAAGAATTCAAGGTTAATGAGCCAAGAGTGAAGCACTATATGGGAGATGATGTGAACAACCTAAGGAAGGATCGGTTCTTGAAGGATCCAGGTTAAAGAAACAAGAAAGGTCAGGCTGAAAGACCTAAAATCAAGCTCTAATTGGGAGGCAACCCAATAAGGGAAGTTGTTTTTAACTCTTTAAAGCATTAAATTTAGTTTTTAAATTATTGAATTTGTCTTGTTGTTATTTTAAGTGTGCATTTAATTTTTTAAGTCTTTGTGTTAAATTGCAGCAGGTAAAAACAAAAAAAAACAAAAAATGAAAAAAAGAGCAGGAAGGAATTGCTGCAACATCACTTACAGCATGACATATAACAGAAGATTCTAAAAAAACAGAGGCATTTCTTGCTTTTACAGTAGCAAATGGATTGATCAGATTTTATGATAAGGAGCGTTTGAGAAGTATATCAAAGAAAAAGTGACCCTTTACAGCCTATGTTGCAGCAGTGCTTCCAGCAACATGGGAGTACCCCCCCAATTGCTAGTTTATTTTGCTTTTTTTTTACAAAAAAATTCTTTCATTTAGTTTTAATTTTCCAATTCATTCTATATGTCATTTTATTTAATGTATGCATGTCTGGTTTATGTGGTTTTGTTTTGTGTGCTTATGAGGACAAAACACCACTCAAGTTTGGAGGGGTTGTGTTTCTGAGTGCATGTGTTTATGCTTGTGTTGTGTGTTGTGTGAAGCTCTGTTATCTAATATTTGTATATGGATTTGAAAACTTAATGAAGATAAATTGAGTGTTATTCAGTATTTATGAAAATGCCAAGTAGAGATAGTTATAGATGGAGGTTGAAATTCTGTCCCGACACTTAGACTTTGGTTGAGTTTTATGAGAATGCTGTAGAAGAGCCAAGAAAAAAAAGTAGAAAATATCTCAAGTTTGGGGGAAAATTTTTGTTGGATTGCGCCTGTTATGAAATAAATTATGCTCCAATAGTTTAAGTTGTTGAGTAACCAAGGTTGAGTATGCACCCCATATGAAAACTTGAGTCCAAAGGCAACAAGAGCTATGAGCAGTGCTGCAGCAATTATATATATAAAAAAAGCAAAAAAAATAGTGATGAAGGAAAAAAAAATAAAGAGGTCCGCCGCCTAGGATACTGAGTAACCTAGTCTGTTCATGAGCCCCATGTTCAGCCTTGAGTCAAAGGCGTCCAAAGGTAAGACCTAGATATAACATCTTGAATGCGTTGCTGTAGCAACTCTGACATGTACTTTGAGTGAGTAATTGTGTGTCGTCATTATAAGTGATAGGCATTCACATGAAAGCTTAATGTTGCATTGAAGGGTTTAAAAAAATTAATTATGTTTGTTGTAGCACAGTTTGAGTTTATTTGTGATGTGAATACATTTGTGTTCTATCTTTGAATTATATATGTCTGTGTAATGCTATAGTACCTCTGGAATTTGATCAAAGTGGCACACACACACTTTGGATATAATGAGGCCTAAGTCTAAAACTGAACTGCTAAGGCTATTTTACGTGATTAAGAATGTGATCTGAGGGTGGAAGAATTCTTGCAAATTTGATGACAGAGCTAAGTCATTTGTTGCATGACTGTGTGATTGAAGTGTTAGCATTGTTGTCATTACTTAAGGACAAGAAATGGTTTAAGTTTGTGGGTGTGATAACCCTATGAAATGAGAGTTATCATGGCACTTTTAGACTTAAATTAATATTACTTAGAGAGTAAATGATGTGTTTCTATTGCATTTTTGTTACATTTTGCATAAATATTCATTTTAGTTTAGTCTTAATGAGTTTTGTTTAATTTAAAGTAATTCGTGCATAATTGTATGTTTCCAGAAGCTTATAATTCATGGAAGGAATGTTGATGCAATAGGCTTGTAAAAATGAGTAAGAACTTAACTACAAAAGAATTGAAACAAATCTGGAACAGTGCAGTTGCAGTAGCTGTTGCTGTAGCAATCCTGGAATAACGACAAAGAAAATTCCGCACGGGATACTTGCAGAATTGCGATCTGCAGTTTTCTAATCTGACTTATGCGTGCCCTAGGCTTCCGTTTACCTTAATTTTCAATTATAAAAGAAGCACACATCAGAAGGATTAAAGAGGGTCATCACCCAAGAAGAAAAACACAAAGAAACAAAAAAAAAAGATTCAAGAGAGAGATTAAGGGCTACACAAGAGGAAAAATTACAGAGATCAATTGGGAGCTCAATCCTTTTTATCATTCTCTTGTTTTCGTGTTTTCTATTTATTCATGGGGATGTGTTTCCTGGCTCAAACTTTGTTCTTTATTTTTCTTTTGAAAACTATGAACTAAATTTATTTGTGGTTGAGTGATAAACAATCTTGATGGTTTATTGGTTGAATATATGTGTTGCTGCATGTTTGCTGTAGCAGTTTGTTTTGATAGTATTTATTTTTATTCATTATTTCAGTTGATCACCCATTTAATGATAGAAGTTAGGAGAGAGCCGCAAAAGGGCCTATCTTAGTGGAACATATAAGAGCAATACTTGGTTTTAGATTGAGTTTCCTGGATTGAGTTTAACTTATCCCAAAAGGGCCATGCTTAATATGAAATTAGTGATGAACTAGACATAGGGATTCACCTTGTAGGGTAAATAGAACCTAAGTGTGTAATGCTATATCTTATGTTGGTATAACAATTGATCACTGTTAGGTTACATAGAGATATAAAATATCCAATATGTGACGGCTAAGGATGCATAAAGATTCTGCCTAGTGCTGTAGCAGATACTGCAGCAACCGAGCCAACCATTAGAAAATAGTCAAGATCATTAGGAGAGTTTATTCACTCAACTACTTTATATTCTCATTGATTTTATCTTTGAGATTGACGTGATAATTTACTTTGTTGCATTTTATTTATTACGTTTTTATTTTAATTAGTATATTAGTTTCATTAATTGTTTTATTTTATTTTAGCAAAAAATCTTCACTTTTAAGATTGTTGTAGCAAATCTGATAACATCAATCATTGTGGAGACGATCTTGAATACTCATCACTTTATTACTTGTTGTGTATACTTGCACATTGACACCAATAACATTAGTATTTATACACCAACAATAGGCTAGAGAGGGAACGAGAGTTTTAGGGTAATGATTGTTATTTTATTAAACAAATAAAACACTCCTTATATAGAGCCATAACTCAATTCTACTAAAATAATAATTCTTAAATAATTGAGACTTATTAACAGAAATATAATAACTAATCCTCAATGAAAAAGAAAATAAAAAACAAAATAGGATTAGGACAAGGATTAACATCCTCCCTTCCTAAGAAGAAGCTTGTCTGCAAGCTGAAAAGAAGGAAAATAGGCTAGGAATTCATAATATTCCTCCCAAGTAGCCTCCTCTTTAGACTAACCTTGCCATTGAACAAAAGAGCTTAGTAACAGGGTAATTGCAGCATTTGAAAAGCACATGATCCAAAATGGTCAAAGGCTGCCATTCCCAAGCAACAAAATGAGGAGAATTAGGAAGTTGTTGAAAAGATGTATGAACCACAAGATTTTGCTTTAACCTTGAAACATGAAAAGTGATAAGTGCATATTTTTCATATATTTTGTTATTAATTTCTCCATCTTTTTCTTGTTTTGATCTTAAATATTCTAGTTATTTTAGTTATTTTTTAATTGAATAGGGAATTAATTAATATACATATTTTACCATTTATTATATATTTGCTAGTTATTTTTATTTATTATTTTTAATTAATTGTATTATTTTATTGAGTAGGGAATTAATTGGAGATTGTGGATAAAAAGGACATGAAGAAGTTTAAATTGGAAAAGGATTTCAATTAGAATTGAAAAAGGATTTCAATTAGAATTGAAAAAGGATTTC
>MKYO02018898.1:1061542-1076790 GCA_002013955.2 Citrus medica | reverse complement strand
TATTATTACTACTATTATTTTATTTTAAATCTTGCTTTAGAGTTGATAAATAAATATAACTAGCATAGTCTCTGTGGGATCGATCCTTACTCGCTCTGTACTAATTATTTATATTAGTGGTAAGGTTTTAAATTTGGTGCACCTTAACGACACTACCAAAAAGTAGAATGAACTTTACTTGTAGCTGGAGATCCAATTTGTAAGCCACTGTTCCAAAGCAAGAAAGAATTCTAAAAAAGGTATAATAGTGCAGAGACAACTTATGAGTCCCGTTAGAATGTAAAATGGATTGTCCATAATGTTGAAAATGAAGTACACCCAATCCCCTTCACTTTGGTTCTTATCAGAAAAAAAAAGTTTATTTGTGATTGAGCAGCCTCCAAATTGTCTTTAAGAAGGTGCAAAATCAAATTCCCATTGTAAAGAGCCAAGTTGACAGCATAACCCTAGTTGTGCTTGGCAAGTAAGATTCTATTCAAGTTGGCGGCATGGAAAGTGTTGTTATCCCACTATCCAGCCTAAGGTAGCTTGTTAGTCCAAGTAGAAGATTGATGGCCATCAAAGCATCTTAAATATCCTTCAAAAGAGTGTTTAACTACTTTAATTTGGCAATTTGTTTGAGGATGATAAAAAGAGATACGACACAAAGAACTGCCCTATAACTGCAAGTATTCTTCCCAAAACTAACTAAGAAATATAGAATCACAGTCATTGATAATAATTAGTGGCATTCCACGCAAAAAGCCACATCTAGCACAAAAAAAATTTAGCGACAATAACGGTTGTATAAAGATGAGATAAAGCATTGAAATGGGAGTAATTGGATAAATGACAACTACAACAAGAATAACTGTTTTTCCTATGGAAGGGAGAAGACCATCAATGAAATCCACATAGATATCTTCTCAAATTTTATGAGGGATGGGCAAAAGTTGAAGCAACCTTGAAGGATGCACATGTTCAACTTAGTACGACAATTGACACCCTTGAATCCATTTTTTAGCTCTATTTTCTGTAATTCTCTCCTCATCTTTTATTTTCTATGTATTTTAATAAAATTACTATTTTACCCCTAGTTAAATTATGAGTAACTAGTTTAATTTTAAGTTTGCGTTGAAGGTTAAGCCTTAATACGATGCATGGGCACCATATTTATTAGAGAGAAATTCTCCTATAGTATTTTGTGGATTGTTTTGACTCAGTGTCGATACAAAGTTCATCTAAGTTATTTAGTGGATGGTCTTGCTGTGTTATCGACAGAAGGATTATTATCTTCTGACAACACGTGTTCTTAATACCATACCTAGTGGAAGATCATTACCCTCTGTCACAGTGAGTGCTTGATAGCATATTTATTAGAGTGAGGATTACGGGGAGTAAAAATACCTTACCATGAATTAAGCCAATGGTGAAATGTTGAGCGTGAGTCTAGAGACTCAAGCGTTTCATTTGCATTATTTTCATCTTTAATTCATTCCCGCCAGTTTATTTTAAATTTTAAGATAAAAAATCACTTTCAACCAACCAACTCAAATATACACTCAAAAAATTAACCCTATGTACAATTAAATCTACCTCCTCGTAGGATCAACACTCGTCACCACAAAATCTATTCTACAATATAGTCGTGCACTTGTGAGTACAATAAAATTTGCACAACATACCATCGTTGAGTGTTAGAAAATGTATATTTATAAAGGAGAAAATCGTCATTTTACATTTTAAGTCTTACTAACACCCTTACTTTTATGTATTTAAGCTTCTTGTGATTTAATTACGTGTGTTTTATTTTAATTAAGTATTTTATGTATTTTAGGGGCATCATGGTCATTTTACAATGAACGAGAAATCAGACGGTAAAACGGACATCACTTTTGAACTCAGGACAGTAAAAAACCTTAGGAGGAAAATAAAAGGAAAAATAATGTCAATGTTACTATCCATGATACTGTTCACGACACTGTTCATACATACGGAATGATGACGTGGTATTGACCGATGATGCGGCATTGACTGATGAGGTGTCACGATTCTATTGGATAAAATTTATATACATTTTTGATCGGTGACGTGGTAGCATGTTAGTGGACCAAAAATCGCGCGTACAATACATGCATATATACAAAATTATTTTCAACCAAACTGTGTTATTGTTCAAGCCGGTTGACTGTTCAAACTGCGTGGTCAAACCATGTAACTTTTCAAACCGCGTGGTCAAACCGCATACTGTTGACTGATGACGTGGTGCAATCCTGAGCGTCCAAACTGTTTTTAATCCGATGACCATGATTTACTCAATATATCTATAAAAAGGGGGCTTCCCCCCCTAATTTAATATCTCCGAATCCATTTTTGGGCTCCATTTTATGTAATTCCTTCTCCATCTTATATTTTCTATGTATTTTAATAAATTTTCATTTTGCCCTTAGTTCAATTATGAGTAGCTAATTTTCTTTCAAGCTTGGGTTGAATGTGAAGTCTCAACATGTGTCATGAGCTTTATTTGGTAAATTTATTTTCTCTTCCCCTCAAATTTTTGTGGATGTTTTGACATTTCGTCGACAAATAATAATAAATCTTGTCTAGATACCGTCCTGATTTCACTGGCTCTCTAGTACAAGGTTATTATTATTTGACACGATAAGCCCTTAGCACCATATTGATTTGAGTATAGTTCATGAGGTGTGGATACCCCTCTCATGATTTAATTGACACTAATAAGGAATATTTAGCTCATGGTGCGTGTTGATACGGATTCAGATACCCAAGTGCTTCATTTCAATAGATTTGTCTTCAATTTATTCTTACCATTTTAATTTACGTTTTAGAATATTCCAAATCATTTCCACCACAAATCCAATTACCCAATTCAAAAATTATCTCTACACGTAATTAAAAATCACCTCCTCGTGGGATCGACACTCGTCACCATTGAACTATTCTACAATAAATTCGTGCACTTGCGAGTTCAATAAAATTTACACAACAAGTTTTTGGCACCGTTACCGGGGAGGTAAGTTATTTTAATTTGTAAAATTAATTTTTGAAAAAAAAATTCTTTTAGTTATTTTTCTTGTAATTTTTTTAATTTTAAAAAAAGAAAAAAAGTGAATTTATATTTTGAGGTAAGAATTTTTTTCTCTTCTTTAAAGTTCTGTAATTTAATTTTCAAGTTATTTTTCTTTGTAATTTTTTAGCGTATTAATTTTAAGTTTTAGTAAATTTATTTCACGTATTTTTTAGTGTGTTTTTATAATAAGGTTGTAACAGCGCGATAAAGTTAGTACCATAATTTCTCCTTCTTCTTTATTTTTATTTATTTTGTTCCCATTTATTTTTGTGTTCTTTGTATGTATGGTCGAAGGTCATTATTACCTAATCTTGAGCCTATAGACCTTGAACTAGAAAAAAATACTGCGCACACACAAACACATTAAAGATAAAAGTGAAATGGATTTGCAACAACAACAAGCACCACAGGAGAAGCCATTTAAGAACTACTTCAGTCCCTTAGCTAATTTGAGCACATCATGTATAAGATACCCAAATGTAGCTGCTAGGAGTTTTAAACTAAAACCTAGTGTGCTAAATTGGCTCCCAACATTCTATGGCTTAGAAAATGAGGACTCATATAATCATTTGAATGATTTTCATGCTGTTTGTCAAACATTTAAATATGAGAAATTTTCAGATGATGATATTAAACTTAGACTATTCCCATTATCTTTAAAGGATAGAGCTCGTTCATGGCTCAATACATTGCCTGCTAATAGCATTATATCATGGGAACAAATGGTAACGAAAGTTTTGAATAAATATTTCCTAGTGCATAAAACCAATGCTATTCGCAAGGAAATCTCAGAATTTACCGAGAGAGAAGACGAGCAGTTTTTCGAAACATGGGAGCAATTTAATAGGTTACTTTTGAAGTGTCTACATCATGGGTATAAGAAATGACATCAATACCAATACTTTTTGGAGGGATTATTGCCACATGTGCAAGAATGACTAATGGCAACAAGTGGAGGAGAGCTAATGTCAAAAAGTGCATAAGAGATTTGGGAATTCTTCCAGCGACAAGCGGATAATTCCCAACAACAGAGTCGATCACTCAGGAATACTAGAAGAATTAAGGGAGTGAATGAGGTTCACATTGGCGAGTCAAGTTCAGAAATTAAAGTAGTCAAAGCGATAATTGAAGGTCTTTCCCGACAAATAGCATTGTTATCGATTGCTAAATCAACAAAGCCACATGATCATGACTCATACTCATATCAAGCCAATGTCATAGGTGTAATGAGAAAACCATCAAATTAAAACCCATACTCCAAAACATATAACCCTGGATGGAGAGACCACCCGAATTTTTCACGGTCTCAAGGTTCCAACAAAATGGACTAGCAGCTCTAGCTCCATCAATGCAACTAATTCCTCAAGTTTCTCAAGCCTCTCAGCCACCATTTAGACCATACAATCAGAACCAGAATTACTCTCAACCTAAACCATGGGAGGATTCATTCCAAAATCTCAAGAATCTTACTCACTCCACGATTGAGCAACAGAACCGCACCATTGATGAACTACGAAATGAGATGCGAGCAGACTTCAACTCACAAGTCCAATTAGTTTCAAACCTTGAGAAGATGATGAGACAACTTGTTTCTTCAATTCAAACTTTGGCAATGACTGTTGAGAAAGGTAAATTTCCAAGTCAACCAGTGGCTAATCCTAAAGGAGTGCATGAAGTAAGTTCCAGTTCACCACAGCAGCACGGAGAGGTCAAAGCTGTCATGACCTTGCCAAAATGGAAAGAAGTCGACAATAAAGTGGAGATACCGGTCATAAAAACAAATCAAATTGTAACTGTAAATGCCGAAAACTCGTCACCGGAGGAGAAAAAAGAAACCGACCCATGAGAATATGTTCCTAAAGCTCCATTTCCTCAGAAGTTAGTTAAAGGAAAGAAGGAAAAATCCACAGGTGAGATTTTTGAAATCTTCAAACAGGTAAGTGTTAACATCCTTTTACTTGATACTATAAAATAAGTTCCATCTTATGCCAAGTTTCTTAAACACCGTTGTACTAAAAAGAGAAATATTCATGTTCAAAAGAAGGCATTTTTAATAGAAAATATTAGTTCTATACTTCAACATAAAATTCCTCTAAAATGCAAAGACCCAGTCTCCCCCACTATTTCATGTAGCATAGGGAACCACACAATTGAGAATGCTTTGTTCGATTTAAGAGCTAGTGTAAATCTATTACCTTATTCAGTATTTGTGAAACTTGGTCAGGGAGAATTACACCCAACTCCATCGGTGTTACAACTTACAGATCGGCCCACGAAAATACCTCGTGGTATTGTGGAGGACGTGCTTATCCAAGTAGAAAAGTTTTATTTTCCTGTTGATTTCATTGTAATTGACACTCAACCAATCCAGGATTCAAGGAAGCACATCCCCATTATCCTAGGCCGACCTTTCTTGGCAACTGTCGATGCTCACATTCAATGCAGAACTGAAAATATGCAGTTATCCTTCGGCAGCATGACTATGGAGCTAAACATCTTTAACATTGTCAAACAACCTCACAATGCAGATGATGAAATTGTTGATGTGGATTTAATAGAAGCATTAGTTGATAATACTTTTCTTTCAAACCTTAGTGATGACCCTTTACAAACATGCTTAACTAATTTTGGTTTGAATTTTGATATTGACAGATTAGTCGATGAGGTCAACGCCCTACTTGACTCAACACCATCCATGGACACTAATAAATGGAAGTCAAGAGTTGAAAAACTAGCACCATCAGGGAAGAAACTCATCCCATCATTAGAATCACTACCGAAATTCGAGCTCAAACCATTACCCAACACTTTGGAATATGCATTTTTGGGAGAAGAAAGTACTCGACCGGTAATCATCTCATCATCCCTAAATGGAAAACAAAAAGGTAAGTTGTTGGATGTTCTAAAAGAGTACAAAGGAGCATTATAATGGACAATAGCAGACATCAAAGGTATAAACCCAGTAGACTGCATGCATTACATTCACCTTGATGAAAATGATAAACCTACTAAGAAAATGCAACATCGGTTAAATCCTAATATGAAAAAAGTTGTTAGAACTGAAGTCCTTAAGTTATTAGATGCAGGTATCATTTACCCCATTTCTGATAGTTCATGGGTCAGTCCTGCGCAAGTTGTCCCCAAAAAGTCAGGAGTCATAGTAATTACCAATGCTGATAATGAATTAATGCCCACTCGAGTGACTGCAAGATGGCGTGTATGCATTGATTATAGAAAGTTGAATTCTGTCACACGTAAAGACCATTTTCCTTTACCATTTATCAATCAAATGCTTGATAGATTAGCAGGCCATGAATTTTATTACTTTCTAAATGGTTACTCAAGATTTAATCAGCACTAAAAAATGAAAAGAAAACTACTTTCACTTGCCCTTTTGGCACTTTTACATATAAGAGGATGTCATTTGGATTATGTAATGCACCTACTACATTTCAACGATGCATGTTGAGCATTTTTTTCTGATATGGTTGAACGATTTCTTGAAGTCTTTATGGATGACTTTTCTGTCTTTGGTGATTCATTTGATCAATGTTTACATCATCTAACACTAGTGTTACCATTTGAGCTCATGTGTGATGCATCTGATTATGCAGTAGGAGCAGTATTAGGACAAAGAGTTGATCGAATTCCCTATGTTATTTACTATGTTAGTATGACATTGAATGATGCACAGTTGAACTAGTCAACTACTGAAAAAGAAATGCTAGCAATAGTGTTTGCATTAGAGAAATTTATATCTTATCTCATTAGTTGTAAAATAATTATATTCACAGATCATGCTGCTCTTAAATATCTTTTCACAAAGAAAGATGCAAAAGCTAGACTAATTCGTTGGGTGTTACTTTTGCAGGAATTCGACTTGGAATTTAAAGATAAGAAAGGTATCAAAATGTTGTGGCTGATCATCTCTCTCATCTCCATTTTGACACAATTACAGAACCATTAACATTGAATGAGTCATTCCCAGATGAACAATTAATGAGTGTGGAAGTACTACCGTGGTATGCTGATATCGTTAATTATCTTGTTACATGTCAACTTCTAGAGTATTGGACCAAGCAAGACAAGGCCAAATTTTTTGCGGAAATAAAGAATTTCTTTTGGGATGACCCTTATCTGTTCAAGTATTGTGCATATCAAATTGTTAGGCGATGTGTCCTAGAAAGTGAAATTCAGAATATCCTTTCATTCTGCAATGAGCAAGCTTGTGGAGGCCATTTCAGTGCTAAGAAAATAGCTACTAAAGTTTTACAATGTGGTTTCTATTGGCCAACTATATTTCGAGACAGTTACACTTTCTGTTCTTCATGTGATAAATGTCAACGAATTGGGAGCATTACACGAAGGAATATGATGCCATTGAATCCAATTTTAGTGGTTGAGATTTTTCTCAAATATACACTTTGTTTTCCTTATTTTCCCCTCCTTTATTAGCCATGTCCCTAGCCTACGTTACGTCTTAATACAGGTCCTTCTTGATTTTAAGAAACAATAGTCTGAAGTAGAAGCTAGTTATATGGGCTAAAAAGATGTAGTGGTGCATAATAAAAATAAATAAAATAAATAAATTGGGTTGACTAGCATTTTTGTTTGACTTGAGATCGTATTATTTCTGAACTGAGGGCATATTTCTTTCATCTTGGTGAGAGCGTGTGACATTAATTCTTTGTTATTTTCTCTCAAATTCAGCATTCATTGAAGTGACTATTTTTATTGGGTTTAATTTCCTTGTGAGAGTGTCACTACTTGATTTTGTTGTTTGACATGTCATTCTTGAAAACAGCTGTGACAAAGTCTACTGGGCTGATTCATGTGGATGGTTGATGTGGGTGTGATGTTTCTTTAGACTAGAGATAATGCTTATACTTTTATTTGATTGTTATCATTAGTCTGATTGAATAAACAAGATTGTTTAAAAAAAATATTTTGGGATTGAATTTTGTTTTCGCTTTATTTGCTAGGGACTAGCAATAAGCTGGTTGGGTGGTATGTTGAGTGTTAGAAAATATATATTTATAAAGGAGAAAATCGTCATTTTACATTTTAAGTGTTACTAACACTCTTACTTTTATGTATTTAAGCTTGTGATTTAATTACGTGTGTTTTATTTTAATTAAATATTTTATGTATTTTAGGGGCATCATGTTCATTTCACAATGAACGAGAAATCAGACAGTAAAACGGACATCACTTTTGAACTCAGGACAGTCGAAAACCTTAGGAGAAGCATAAAAGGAAAAATATCACTATTCACATGTACGACACTATTCACATGTATGATACTGTCCATGTTAACGTCGTCCATGATACTGTTCATGACACTGTTCACACATACAGAACAATGATGTCGCATTGACCGATGATGTGCCATTGACTGATGAGGTGTCACGATTCTATTGGACAAAATTTTATATACACTGTTGATTGGTGATGTGGTAGCATGTTAGTAGACCAAAAATCGCACGTACGGTACATGCATATACACAGGATTATTTTCAACCAAACTGCGTCACTGTTCAAGCCGGTTGATTGTTCAAACCGCGTGGTCAAACCATGTCACTGTTCAAACCGCGTGGTCAAACCGCGTACTGTTGACCGATGACGTGGTGCAATTCTGAGCGTCCAAACTGTTTTAAATCCGATGACCATTATTTACTCAATGTATCTATACAAAGGGGGCCTCCCCCCCTAATTTAATATCTCTGAATCCATTTTGGGCTCCATTTTATGGAATTCCTTCTCCATTTTGTATTTTCTACGTATTTTAATAAATTCTCATTTTGCCCCTAGTTCAATTATGAGTAGCTAATTTTCTTTCAAGCTTGGGTTGAAGGTGAAATCTCAACATGTGTCTTAGGCTTTATTTGGTAAATTTATTTTCTCTTCCCCTCTAATTTTTTGTGGATGTTTTGACTTTTCGTCGACAAATAATAATAATCTTGTCTAGATACCGTTCTGGTTTCACCGGCTCCCTAGTACAAGGTTATTATTATTTGACACGATAAGCCCTCAGCACCATATTGATTAGAGTGTGGTTCATGAGGTGTGGATATCCCCCTCATGATTTAATTGGCACTAATAAGGAATATTTAGCCCATAGTGCACGTTGATACGGATCCAGATACCCAAGTGCTTCATTTCAATAGATTTCTCTTCAATTTATTCTCGCCATTTTAATTTAAGTTTTAGAATATTCCAAATCATTTCCACCACAAATCCAATTACCCAATTCAAAAATTAACTCTACACGTAATTAAAATTCACCTCCTCGTGGGATCGACACTCGTCACCATTGATATATTCTACAATAGATTCGTGCACTTGCGAGTTCAATAAAATTTGCACAACACCATATACCCCTTTAAGCTGCTCTTAAGATTTTCAACCATTCCAAATTAAAAAATGCCGTCCATTTTACTATCTGACTTCTAGTTAATCATGAAATTATAATATACTTAAATTATAATAAAACACACAAAATAAAAATTTAGAGGATTTAAACACATAAAAGTAGAAATGTTAGTGAGACTTGGAGCACATAATGATAATTTTGCCCTTTACAAATATGAATTCTCCAATACTCAACACACCCCCCAATTAGCTCATTGCTAGTCCCTAGCCAATGGTTGTTCTCAACCATTAATTAATAATTCAGTAAAAGAACGTTAGTGCTTAGCAATGTTTGACATAATGGTCATGGGATTTGGTCAAAATAAAGCAATACTTTCATTCTCACCATTTCATTGGAGTTTCTTATGTAGGCAACAAGTTTGTTTATATTATATCTCTAATTAACTCAACTATTTTACGAGAACACTCTCTGCTTGCTTGGCCAAGAAGTTTGGTTATTAAGTAAGAGCTGACACAATCTTGATCATCTCTCATTGTTTTATACAAACACCCTCTGCTTACTAAGGCAGGACACCCGGTTACGAAGTGAGAGTGTCTTTTTTTTTTCTTTTTTTTTCTTTTCTCTCTCTTTTTTTAAGGCGATGGCCAAGGTAGACAAAATGGGTTGGTCAATAATAACAGAAAAATTCAAAAGTTTAGGTTTTTTAACTAAACGTTAAGACTAAGAAGATGTGTTTCTAGAGTAACTAAACTTCATATTCGACTATATTTAACTCAAAAATTCAGAAATGGTTAATAAAAACGTCACTAAGACTGGAAAGATGTGCTTATGTACTCAACCATCTTTTGAAAAGATGGTTTTCTTTACTAAGCCATCTTTGACTCAATATGAAGGTTTAGTAAGAATATGAGAATACAACTACTATTTATTCCACAATTATCAACTATTCTCTCCCCATAACCACAACGAGATATTGTCCTTAATGTCTTGAAGGAAATAAGTAGAGTTTAGAAGACATCACTTGAACATTGCAATAAAAATTATTTACTAACGAAAAGTTAAATCTAATTTGTGCTTCTTACTACTACTGCTACCATCATCAGTTGATTGATCCAACGTAAGAGTCTTGGGATGTGGTTCTAGTCTGTAAGTTTCAAAAAGATCAAGAAACACATTAGCAATAAGAGCACAAATAAAGAGTTTTTTCGTTGTAAGTGAAATGAAATGATTTTTAATTGAGTGATTAATAAATAATTTAAAGCCATAATAAAAGTTGTTGACATTTAAAAAACCGATGAGTTTTTTATGAATGTTCAAGTGGGCCTAGAAAGCAAATGTAATTAGTACATCTAGAGTTGCAAGATCTCCTGCTAAGAAAATGAAAGCATCAGCATATGTTAGCATTTCAGTTATTCTTTCTTGCAACTCCTCTTCAATTCGTGGGCGAGGTAAGCATACCAATGTTTTAAGGGATTTGGGATGATGCCTAGCACTTGGCTTCCTCTAGTAAAAGGAGCTTTTGAGGCTAGTTTTGATAACCCTCAATTATCTCTTCTATATATTAGGTGTAGTTTTCTTTCAGTTATGACTTGACTATGATCTATAGCTGTCGTCACGAACTCTTTGTACTTTCCATAGTTAAACCCAAAAAGCACACAAATATTTTTGAGTTGTTTGCTTGAAGTGGCTACTATTGGGAAAATCTCAAAAATATTCTATGAATGCTTAAAATCTTAGTTATAGATATTATGATAGACAGCTATAAATGGGTTGGCGGATTTGTCAAATGACATCTAAAGCAATAATGCAAACAGTAATAATGCAAACAGTAAATTAAAAAAAATAGGTACTGGTAGTTGTGATTGTGGTTCATATCTTCTTCTAGTTTTACTTCCAAAAACGACTTGAACACCCTCTATGGGTTGAGGATAGATTTCCCATCCAATTTTCTTATAAACTAGTAAATAGGGTCACTTATAATTAGATTCCCCAGACTATATCGTGCACGTTCTTTCTAGAGCAATGACCATAATTGGGAAATTGAACACTGCACATGTCCACTTGGATGCATTTCGAGTGAAAAAAGAATATCATCCAATGACTCCTTATTCAAGTCATCCCTAATGAATTTAATCTTATCTTCCTTATTTTCAGATATCATTCCTAAAGAAGTTTATGGATTTCTATAACATTACATTATGGCACACTTATGACAAAAAACTAAAAGTCGTGCAACTTTTCATTTTCTTGCATAATTTCTTTTCCTGCAACAAGGCATGTAGGCAACAAATTTGGGAGGTAATTCCCTTACTAACCGTACTTTGGCTTCGATTAGCCAACGAAGGTTAACAGGGGTGTTGTTATTCACGAGTAGATGTATACGTTCGAGCTGTACTTTATAGATTATAAGGATTGCATTACGAGGGAGAGAGGGAAATTGCATGTGAAACTTTACAAGAATTGTGTTCATATTTATACCTTGGCTGGAGAGTGTCAGTTATGGTGAGAAACTAAAGGAGCCGACTTCTATAGTCACATAGTACCATTATTTGCCAGTTAACCGGGATGACAAATGATAACACACCAAAGAAATGAATAAATCTAGCAAAAACAAAACACATGTGAAAGCAAATAACAAAATAAAAACAAACAATGTAGAAAGTGCGTTGTTAACTCACCATCATATTTTTCGTAAGTTTACCTCAAGTTCTAATTGGATTTCATAGATACCACCTTCAATTTCTCTCAGTTGCCTTTCTATCTCTTTAGAATGGGATACTAACGCTGGTAATCATACATCCCAAGCAGGATGTGACTGAAAAATTTAGAGTAAGTTTTTTAGGTGATGCTTTACACATAGAAGCCACTTAAGGTGGTTGAAAAGGATTTCTCTCACTGAGGTACTCATGTTGTATAGTACAAGTGGTGAGAGAAAATATAATTGTCAAACAAACAAGTTAGCAAGAAACAAATAAATTCAATTAGTAAAGGAATAGTAAAGCAAAATGATGACTTAAGTCAACGAAAAGAAATGAAAAAAGTTTCAATCCAGACTTGGTAGGTCACTTAAATCTATTTCCTTGTCTTCTTCATGTGATGGTACTCGTGATATGGCTTTTCATATCTGACCATTAACTTTAAAAATGACATTATTCTTTCGATTCTTAATTTTAATGGCCATATATAGAAAACTAATTGTGCACAATAAATGGATCACACTATTGAGAGCGGAATTTACCTGGGAATACGTGCAAGTGAGAATTGAATAAAAGTACTTTCTAACCTGGTGCGAGAGATTTTCTCATAATTTGCTTATCATGAAAGACTTTTATCTGCTTCTTGTAATCCTTTGCATTTTCATCGTTGTGAATCTCCTTATGTTTTGCCAGCTGTAATCCCCGTTTTGAACCATAAATGAAATAAATGATACTTGAATTCATTTATTTGTCATCAAACGAAGATGAATTGATTTCTAACAATGTGTTTTCTTCTCCCAAGAATGCATACTCCAAAGTATCGGGTAACCAATTAAGCTCGACTTTTGGTGATGCTTCTGATGATGGGATGAGATGTTTCCCTGGTGGTGCCAGTTGCTCTATTCTTAACTTCCATTTGTCAATATCCATGCATGGTGATGAATCCAATAAGGTATTGACCTCGTTAACTAATCTGTCAATATCAAAATTCGAACTAAAGTGAGTTACACATGTTTGTAAATGGTCATCATTAAGGTTAGAAGAAAAAGTATAATAAACTAGTTCTTTAATTAAATCCACATCAACGATTCCATCATCTTTATTAGGGGATTGTTTGGCAATGTTAAAGAATTTCAACTCTATAATCATGTTGCCAAAGGACAACTACATATTTCCAGTCTTGCATTGAATGTGAGCATCGACAATTGTCAAGAAAGGTCGACCTAGAATAATGAGGACGTGCTTTTTTGAATCCTATACTAGTTGAGTATCAATTATAATAAAATCAACAAGAAAATAAAACTTATCTACTTCTATAAGCACGGCCTCCAATATACCACGAGGTACTTTTATGGATCGATCTACAACTTGCAACACAACTGGAGTTAGGTGTAATATTCTCAGTCCAAGTTTCAAAAATATTAAATAAGGAAAAATATTTACACTAGCTCCTATGTCCAACAAACATCCTCAAATGTGTGGTTCCCTATGCTTTATGAGATAATAGGGCAGTTTGGGTCTTTATATTTTAAAGGAATTTTATATTGGAGTATGGAACTAATTTCTTTTGTTAAAAATGTCTTCTTTTTAACATGAATGCTTCTTTTTTCAATGCAAATGTCTTTAAGAAGACACTTATTTAATAGAATCAAGCAAAGGAATGTTAACACGTACCTGTTTAAAGATTTCCATAATTTCACCTGTGAAATTTTTTTTCTTTACTTTAGCTAACCTCTGGGGGAAAAGATCTTTAGGATTATATTCTTGTGGGCTGGTTTCTTCTTTTTCCCTTAGTGATGAGTCCTCAAAGTCTAAAGTTTGTCTTCATTAGTGGCATTTATACTTTGTTGTCAACTTCTTTGCCCTTTTACAATGTCATGATGGCTTTGACCTCTTCATACTGCTGGGGTGAACTTGTACTTATTCCATGTACTCCTTTAGGATCGGGCACTAGCTGAATTAGTAATTTTCTTTTTTCAATAGTCATGATGTTGACCGATGATGTATATATGTAAGTTTGTTGGAAGCGATTTTTCTTTTTTTTCTTTTGTTAGAAGTGACTTTTTCATCTTTAAATTTAAAATAAAATGGCGGGAATGAATTATAGATGAAATAATGCAAGTGTGGCACTTAAGTCTCTGAATTCACACTCAACATTTCACTATAGGCTTAATATTTCTTTTTAATTCCAATTAATTTATAAAGGCAATATTTCTACTCCTCATAATCCTCACTCTAATATTTCTTTTTAATGTCAGAGAGTAATGATCTTCCACTAAGTGTGGTACCAAAAAGACGTTGTGTCAGACAATAATAATCATTTTATCGACAACATGGCAAGACCATCTACTAAATAACTTAGACGCACTCTCTGTCAATACTGAGTTAAGACGACCACAAAATATTAGAGGTAAATTTCTCTCTAATAAATATAGTGTAAAGTGCTCATTGTACCAAACAGTAATGATCTTTCACTAGAGAGTCGGTATGCTATGTAAAATCGAGATAAGATATACTGTTTGTCGATAATGAGACAAAACGACCACATAAATCAGAGAGGAAAATAAAATAAACTTACTAGACTAAACCTATGGATCATGCTGAGGCTTCACTTTCAACTCAAACTTGAAATTAAATTAGCTACTCATAGTTGAACAAGGGGTAATATGGTAATTTTATTAAAATACATAAAAAATATAAGATGGAGAGAGAATTATAGAAAATGGAGCTTAAAAATAGATTCAGGGGTGTCAAATTAAAGGAGAGCCCCCTATTTATAGGTACAATAAGTAAATTATATCCATAAGATTAAAACAGCTTAGGATTACGCCACGTGTCAAGCTTTGATTGGCTGGAGCACTTCATCAGTCAACACCATATCAACATTTCGGTTTAATAATATGTTGTCACATCATCAGTAAACGTCACATTATAATAAAACACACAACAAAAGTTTAGAGGATTTAAACACGTAAAAGTAGAAATGTTAGTGAGACTTAGAGCACTAAACGATAATTTTGGGCAAATGGTTTTAATCAATTCTTCTTAGAATTTGAGGCAATATATATATATATATATATATATATATATATATATATATATATAAGAT
>MKYO02018898.1:1047168-1061491 GCA_002013955.2 Citrus medica | reverse complement strand
AACTTTTAATTCAGTTATAACATTTTCACTTACTGTTGCTTCACTCAAATTACATCTTTTTTACTACTCCTTTTTTAGATTGAACTGATTTTTCTATTCTTTTATTTTTGAAAGGTACAATTTTATTTTAAAATATATAGATGAAACAAGCACACAAAAAAAAATTGATGAACAAAAGAATATTAAAAAGAAATAAGAGCAAATAAATAATGAAACTAATTAAGAGAACAATAAAAAGATAAAATTTGGAATTTAAGATGAAATTATAAATTAACATTATCTTTAATTGTTTGAGGATTTGGGCAATGACCAATAACCATGGAAAATAGAGAAAACTATTAGATTTCCCCCCACCCCTGCCCCCCCTCCCCTTTGAGTGGAAAGTAGAGGAAGAATTTTTTTCCCTCTTTCTCTCTCAAGAACCAAGAGCATATGGCGTCTTGGTTATTGGCGGAAAAAAAATTAATGGATAAGTAACAAAATGTGAGGCTTTTATAGAAGTTTAAAATGAATATAAAATTTTTAATTATAACATGTTAATTCTAACAATAAAATACAGATTTTATCGGTTTGAAACTATTAATTTAATGGTTGTGTAGGAATTAAAACTATTAAGTATTACATTAAATAGACTTTATAGGAATTTGATAGTTTATTTAGGGAAAGACAATTACAAAATAATAATAAATTCAATGAATAATAATAATTTTATACAAATATGAATACGGGGCCTTTTGACACGACTCAAAAGTATTATTACTTCTAAGTATAAGAGTGTCTAGCTATAATATAATCTAGTGAGTCTGGAGTCGAACAACATGGAATTTAAAATTTAGTAGTTAATTTATTAACCTAAGAAAATTTAATGCGAGAAAAGAAATTAATAGGAATCAATCTAAAAATATGCTAAGGTTACGGGATCACTCTTAGATTTCACATTCTTCTTTTATATACAAATATGAATACGGGGTCTTCTGACACGACGCAAAAGTGTTATTACTCCTAAGTATAAGAGTGTCTAGTTATAATATAATCTAATGAGTCTGGTGTCGAATCACAAGGAATTTAAAATCTAGTAGTTAATTTATTAACCTAAGAAAATTTAATGCGAGAAAATAAATTAATAAAAATCAATCTAAAAATATGCTAAGGTTACGGGATCACTCTTAGATTTCAAATTATAATTATAACAACTCTCTCATATTTCTATTTTGCATTTATTTCACCAATTAATTATTATGTCATTTAATTCTTAACTAACTTAAGTGTGATAAATATGGGACCAAGAACCTAATATGCCACAAGTATATTGAAGTGTCGATATTATGTCACAATACCATATAAATCTGAAATGATCTAGATTTTTAAATTAACATGACATAAAAGAAATTGGTAATGAAGAAAAATACAACAAATAAAATAAGCTTTAAGAATCACTTGAGAGAGTAATTAACTTTATAATTTGAATTCTTGAGCTTCACCTTTCACCTCAGCTTAGAAAATTAAGCCACTCATATTGGAAAACAAAACACTCATTTTATTCAACAAACTTCTGAAATATATTACAAGAAAGTTAATTACACAACAAAATAAAAAAAATAGAAAAAGGAAGAATTACTCAGCTTGCCTCTCTCGTTCTCTCTTCGGATCCCTCCTCATGCCTACATGTCCTTGCCTTTTATAGGCATGGAATGTATCCTCCTTTTTTTTTTTTATAATATGTATGTACATTCAGAAGTGTGATGGCCAGGTGGCAATTCATCACGAGCATCTTTCACCTTTTCTTTTTTTCTCTCTTTTTTTCTGAAATAGATTTTTTTATTAATTACATCTCCTTAATAATTCATTACAAATGGCTCCAATAATTCTTCTTTATTCCCGCTTCTAGTTTCAACTTGTCTTTATTCTTAAAATATATCTACAATATAAAATTAAAATAAAATTAACATATTACAAATTAATTTAACATAAAAAAATATATATTTGGGGAGTGTTAAGATAATTTAAGAATAATGAGCACATTAATCGATACAAAAAGTGAAAAATTGATAAATTTATCCTTATTAAATGTACACTTTTTAGTGTCAATCACACCTCCCATCCAGCTTATTGCGAGGCCCTAGCAATTTAAGCGATAAAAATTTAGCGAAACTTTAAATCCAAATTGAAATCTTGTTTTCTTTAAATTGTGTTTACTTCTTTCATCGGATTAATGACAACAATCAAATAACAGTATAAGCATTATCTTCAGCCTAAAGAAAATCACACCCACACAAATTAGTTAAGTAAAATCAAGTAAAATCATTAATTATCATAGCTACATTAATCAAGCCACTTTTAAGAATGATACGTCAAACCCCAAAACCTCACGGTTAAGAGTGACTCTCTCAAAAGAAAATAAACCCTAGAGAAATTGTTACTCTAAGAAGTAGTAGATTGAGAAAATAGTAAAACAATACCACACACTCTCACCAAGAATAATGCCCACAACTTATAAATGAAATGATTTCAAGCCTAAGGAATTACTAGCCAAATTTATTTCCATTTTTATACATCACCACATCTTTTAGTCCATATTACCAACTTCAACTTCACACTATAGTTCCCTAAAATCAAGAATGACTTTCAATAGGATGTAACGTAGACTAAGGACATGACTAACAAAGAAAGGGCAATAGGGAAAAATATATATATGTTTGAAAAATAGGGAACTTTTTAGAGATTATAAGGTGCTTTTTTGCTTGGAATTTTTATCTTTTTTTGTTTTTTTTTTCTTTTCTTTTTCTTTTCTTTTTTCCATTATATATATATATATGTTCATAGCACCTTTATCAGGAATACATAATCATCAATATTTTCAAATATAATTGGGTGGTGGAAAACATAAAATATAAGGTGATACTCTCCAAGGATAAAGGGCTCAAAAAAGCATGAATTTATCATGAAATGTACATTCCTCCAAATGGCTTAATCAATTTCACTCATCAAATTTCTCAATTTACATTTCAACATGCAAAAGAGAAAACATTTCAACATGCAAAAGAGAAAATATGGTGTAACATAACTCAAGACCAAAGATAATACAAATACCAAAATTTGGAAATGATCATGTTTTCCAATGTTAAATGATCACACAGAAAAAGAAAAACTCTTTTTTTTGTATTTTGTAATTTTGCTTTTCTTTAAGTTAAAGAAAACACCAAAAAGCTGGGACCGATTACAGAAACTTAAAGGATATGATTAGAAAAGAAAAAAAAAGGTTAGAAAACAATTTTTGTTTGGAGAAACAAAACTCTAAAATTAAAAAAATGTATTTCTAAAGACACTACATTCTATATTCTGTCATCTTCGACTCAAATTTTATCCAAAGTTAGTCTTTACAATAAAAATTAGTAAAAACATCATTAGGACTGAGATATTTCACAACTGTCAACTATTCCCTCCCCCCAACCTGAAGAAGACATTGTCCTCAATGTCTTAGAAGAAAATGAGTAGAGTTTAGAGGACATCACCTTGCCACTGTTAGAAAATATTTACAAACGAAGAGTTAAATATAATTTACACTTTTTACGAGGGTTATTTCCATCATCATTAGTTACCCAATCCAATGTCAAAGCCATGGGGTCTGGCTCTGGTTTGTAAGCTTACAAAAGATCAAGTAACTTATTAGCAGTAGAAGTACAAATAAAGAGTATTTTCGCTCATGGTGGAATGAAATAATTTTTAATTGCATGATTAAGAAATGCTATTAAGCCATCCTAAAAGTTATTAACATTTAACAAACCGATTGGTTTTTTATGAATATTCAAATGAGCCCAAGAAGCAAATGTAATTAGCGCTTCTAAAGTTGTAAGATTTCCTGGCAAGAAAATGAAAGCGTCAGCATGATTTAACATTTGGGATATTCTTTCTTGCATATTGGCGACAACTAACTCTTCTCCAGTTTGTGGGTTAGGCATACATCCTAAAGGTTTTAAGGATTTTGGAATGATGCCTAGCACTTGGCTTCCTCGAACGAAAGCAGCTTCAGAGACAAGTTTTGATAACCCTTGGTCACCTCCTCCACATACAAGATGTAGTTTTCTTTTTGCTATAGCATGACCAAGATCTATGGCTGCCTGAATGAACTCCTTATACTTTCCATAGCAAAATCTAGAAAACACACAAATGTTCTTAAGTTGTATGTTCCAAATTGCTGCCATTAGAACAATTCTAAAAAAAGAAATAATTTGTAAGTGCTTGAAAATGAGCTCTTATTTAAAAATCTTGGTAGCAGACACAATGATACACAACTATAAATGGGGTGGTGTGTTTGTCAAATGACGCGTAAAACTTTTGGCTCAATAATTCAAAAGCAAATAACAAAAAGAAAAAGCAAAATAGTGATTAGATATAAAATCACACAAAAAATAATACTAATAAAAATAATAATACAGAACATAAAAAGAACAGTAAAATAAAAGAATATTTACTTGTAGTTGTGATTGTGGCTCACATTTTCCTCTGGTTTTACGTCCATTAACGGTTTGAACACCCTCTATGAGTCGATGATAGACTTCCTATCCAGTTTTCTTATAAAACTGGCAAACAAGATCTTTTAGAGTCAAATTCCCAAGACTAAACTGTGCACTTTCCTTTTGGAACAACTTCTCTAAATTATGAATCTCACATTGCACATATTTGCTTAGATGCGTCTAAAGAGATCGTAAGATATCATCTAATGATTCTTTACTCATGCCATCCTTAACGAATTTGATTTTGTCTTCACGATCTACAGAAACCATTCCCAAAGTTTTACAATGTGGTTTATTGCAAGCAAGTCTTACACAGTGAGGACATTGAGAGCTAAGCTGCTTATCTCTTCCTTTTTTAGCAAATGTACTTTTACCAAAACCAAGCATGTAGGAAACAAATGGATTAGAAAACTCACCTACTAATCGGACATTTCCTTTAATTAACCAATGAATGTCAGCAAGAATCCCATTGCTAATTAACAAATGGAGTTGTTCACAATGAGTTTTGTAAATCTTCTTAAGAGCATTTTGAGGGAAAGAAGGAAAACGCTTATGCAATTTATGTTGTATTTTTTCCATGCTTGATTTTAGGGTTTCAATTATTGTGGGAAATAAAAAATACCAACTTAAAAAGTCACGGAGTACCGTTATCTGCCATTTATACAAGAGAGTAAATTAAAATATATCAAAGAAATGAATTAAATCTGCAAAATCAAATCAAAAGTGAAAGAGAAAAAAAAAATAAAAACACACAATGAATATAGTCAAATATGTAACTCACCTTCGTTTTTAAATTGAATTTACCTCCAGCTCCAATTTGCAGCTCATAAATATCATTCTCTATTTCTTTGAGTTGTCTTTCTATATCTTCAACATGGGATACTAACACTGGTGGTTGTAGATCCCAAATAGGATGTGATTTACAAACTCAGAGCAAGTTTCTCAGGTGAAATTTTACATGTAAAAGTTCTCTAAGATGTTTGAACATGATCCTTCTCATGGAGGTACACATAAAAAATATCAAAAACAGTAAAATGAAACAAAAATGTTAAATTAACACATTTAAAAACAACATAATACACTCCATTCAAGAAATAGAAAAGAAAAAGATCAAACAATCAAACGGTAAAAAAACAGTAAACGAAAATGACAAAAAATAAAATAAAACAAAATGCTTAATTAAAATTTAGTGGGTGTTGAGTGTTAGAAAATGCATATTTATAAAGGAGAAAATCGTCATTTTACATTTCATGTCTTACTAACAACCCTTACTTTTATGTATTTAAGCTTCTTGTAATTTAATTACATGTGTTTTATTTTAATTAAGTATTTTATGTATTTTAGGGTTATCATGGTCATTTAACAATAAACGAGAGATCAGATGGCAAAACGGACATCACTTTTGAACTTAGGACGGTCGAAAACCTTAGGAGGAGCATAAAAGGAAAAATGGTACTGTTCACATGTATGGTACTATTCATATGTACGGGTACTGTTTACGTTATTGTTCACGACACTGTTCACATAGACGGATTGATGATGTGGCATTGACCGATGATGTGGCATTGACTGATGAGGTGTCACGATCCTGTTGGACTAAAATTATTATGTACTGTGGATGGTGACGTGGCAGCATATTAGTGGAACAAAAATCTCGCGTACGGTACATGCATCACACAGGATTATTTTCAACCAAACCGCGTTACTGTTCAACCCGGGTCAAACCATGTATTGTTCACGCGAACTGTTGACAGATGATGTGGCGAAATCCTGAGCGTTCAAACTGTTTTTAATCTGATGGCCATGATTTACTCGATGTATCTATAAAATGGGAGCCTTCCCCCCCTAATTTGATACCCCTAAATCTATTTTTGGACTCTATTTTCTGTAATTCCCTCTCCATCTTGTATTTTCTACGTATTTTAATAAATTTCCTTTTTGCCCCTAGTTCAATTATGAGTAGCTAATTTTCTTTCAAGCTTGGGTTGAAGGTGAAGTCTCAACATGTGTCATGGGCTTTATTTGGTAAATTTATTTTCTCTTCCCCTCTAGTTTTTGTTGATGTTTTGACTTCTCATCGACAAATAATCATAATCTTATCTAGTACCGCCTTGGTTTCACCGGCTCCCTAGTATAAGGTTATTATTATTTGGCACAATAAGCGCTTAGCACCATATTGATTAGAGCGTGGTTCATGAGGTGTGGTTTCTCTCCTCATGATTTAATTGGTATTAATAAGGAATATTTAGCCCATGATACATGTTGATACGAATCCAGATACCAAAGTACATCATTTTAATAGTTTCTCTTCAATTTATTCTTGCTATTTCAATTCCAATTTTTAGAATTTATTCTCGCCATTTCAATTCCAATTTTATGATAATCTAAGTCATTTCCACCACAAAATCCAACCACCCATTCCTCGTGGGATCGACACTCGTCACCATTAGTCTATACTATAATAGATTCGTGCGCAACAAAATTTGCACAATAAGTTTTTAGCGCCGTTGCCGGGGAGGCAAGTTATTTTAATTTGTAGAACTAATTTTTGTCAATAATTTATTTTATTTATTTTCTTGTATTTTTTTTCTTATTAAAAAAATAGTGAATCTGCATTTAGAGGTTAGTATTTCTTTTCTTTTTCTCTTCTTTAAAATTTTGTAATTTAATTTTCAATTTATTTTTTTCTTTTTCTTTTTTTTTCTCTTCTTTGTAATTTTTGTTCATCTTACTAATTTTTTAAGTTAATTTATTTTCATGTATTTTTTTGTGTGTTTTTATAGTAAGGTTGTAATAGCACAATAAGGTTAGTATCGTAATTTCTCCCTCTTATTTATTTTTATTTGTTTTGTACCCATCCTTATTTTCATTTTATTTGTTTTGCATGCATGATCGTAGGTCATTATTACCTAATCTTGAACCTATAGACCTTGAACTTGAGAAAACACTTTGCACACACAGACACATTAAAAACAGAATGGATTTGCAACCACTGGAGAGGCCATTTAAGGACTACTTCAGTCTTTTAGCTAATTTGGGCACCTCATGCATAAGATACCCAAATGTAGCTGCTAGGAGTTTTGAACTAAAACCTAGTGTGCTAAATTGTCTCCCCACATTTTATGGCTTAGAAAATGAGGACCTATATAATCATTTGAATGATTTTCATGCTATTTGTCAAACATTTAAATATGAGAAATTTTCAGATGATGATGTAAAACTTAGACTATTCCCATTTTCTTTAAAGGATAGAGCTTGTTCATGGCTTAATACAATGCCTACTAATAGCATTGCATCATGGGAACAAATGGTAACTAAATTTTTAAATAAATATTTCCCAGTGCATAAAACCAATGCTATTCACAGGGAAATTTCAAAATTTACCCAGAGAGAGGATGAGCAACTTTTCGAAACATGGGAGCGATTCAATGGGCTACTCTTGAAGTGTCCACATCATGGTTACGAGAAATGGCACAATTGCCAATATTTTTTGGAGGGATTATTGCCAAATGTGCAAGAATGGCTAATGGCAACAAGCGGAGGAGAGCTAATGTCAAAAAGTGCAACAGAAATTTGGGAATTCTTCCAGTGACAAACGGATAATTCCCAACAACGGAGTCAATTACTCAGAAATACTAGAAGAATTAAGTGAGTGAATGAGGTTCACATTGGCGAGTCAACTTCAGGAATCAAAGAAGTCAAGGAGATGGTTGAAGGTCTTGCTTGACAAATAGCATTGTTATCGACAGCTAAATCAACAGAGCCACATGACCATGACTCATACTCAGATCAAGCCAATGCCATAGGTGTAATGAGAAAACCATCGAATTACAACCCATACTCCAACACGTATAACCTTGGATGGAGAGACCATCCCAATTTTTCATGATCTCAAGGATTCCAACAAAATGGACCAGCAGTTCCAGCTCCACCAATGCAATCAATTCCTCAAAATCCTCAAGCCTCTCAGTCACCATTTAGACCATACAATCAGAACCAGAACTACTCTCAACCCAGACCATGGGAGGATTCATTCCAAAATCTCAAGAACCTTACTCACTCCACGATTGAGCAACACAACCGCACCATTGATGGACTACGAAATGAGTTGAGAGCAGGCTTCAACTCACAAGCCCAATCAGTTTCAAGCCTCGAGAAGATGGTGGGACAACTTACTTCTTCAGTTCAGAACTTGGCAATGACTGTTGAGAAAGGTAAGTTTCCAAGTCAACCAGTGCCTAATCCTAAAGGAGTGCATGAAGCAAGTACTAGTTCACCACAACAACATGGAAAGGTCAAAGCAGTCACGACCTTACAAAAAGGAAAAGAAGTCGACAACAAAGTGGAGATGCCGGTGGCAAAAGAAAATCAAATTGTACCTGTAAATGCTGAGGACTCATCACCAGAGGAGAGAGAAGAAACCAACCCACGAGGATATGTTCCGAAAGCTCTATTTCCTCAAAGGTTAGCAAAAGGAAAGAAGGAAAAATCCACAGGTGCGATTCTTGAAATCTTCAAACAGGTAAGTGTTAACATCCCTTTGCTTGATGCTATTAAACAAGTTCCATCTTATGCCAAGTTTCTTAAAGACCTTTGTACTAAAAAGAGAAATATGCATGTTCAAAAGAAGGTATTTTTAACAGAAAACGTTAGTTCTATACTCCAACATAAAATTCCTTTAAAATGAAAAGACTCAGGTTCCCCCACTATCTCATGTAGTACAGGGAACCACACAATTGAGAATGCTTTGTTGGATTTAGGAGCTAGTGTAAATTTGTTGCCTTACTCTATTTTCGTGAAACTTGGACAGAGAGAATTACACCCAACTTCAGTTGTGTTACAACTTGTAGATCGGTCCATAAAAATACCTCGTGGTATTGTGGAGGACGTGCTTATCCAGGTAGATTAGTTTTATTTTCCTGTTGATTTCATTGTAATTGACACTCAACCAATACAGGATTCAAGGAAGCACATCCCCATTATTCTAGGCCGACCTTTCTTGGCAACTACGGATGCTCACATTCAATGCAGGACTTGAAATATGCAGTTGTCCTTCGACAACATGACTATGGAGCTGAACATTTTCAACATTGCCAAACAACCTGACAATGCAGATGATGGAATTGTTGATGTGGATTTAATTGAAGCATTAGTTGATGATACTTTTGTTTCAAACCTTAGTGATGATCCTTTACAAACATGTTTAACTCACTTTGGTTTGAATTTTGATATTGACAGATCGGTCGATGAGGTCAACGCCCTGCTTGACTCAGCACCATCTATGGACACTAATAAATGGAAGTCAAGAGTTGAGCAACTAGCACCATCAGAGAAGAAACTCATCCCATCATCAGAATCACCACCGAAACTCGAGCTCAAACCATTGCCCAACACTCTGGAATATGCATTTTTGGGAGAAGAAAGCTCTCTGCCGGTAATCATCTCATCATCCCTCAATGACGAACAAAAAGGTAAGTTGTTGGATGTTTTAAAAGAGCACAAAGGAGCATTAGGATGGACCATAGCGGACATAAAAGGTATAAACCCAGTAGACTGCATGCATTACATTCACCTTGATGAAAATGCTAAATCTACTAGGGAAATGCAACGTCGGTTAAATCCTAACATGAAAGAAGTTGTTAGAACAGAAGTCCTTAAGCTATTAGACGCAGGTATCATTTACCCAATTTCTGATAGTTCATGGGTCAGTCCTGTACAAGTTGTCCCCAAAAAGTCAGGAGTCACAGTAGTTACCAATGCTGATAATGAATTGATACCCACTAGAGTAACTACAGGATGGCGTGTATGCATTGATTATAGAAAGTTGAATTCTGTCACACGTAAAGACCATTTTCCTTTACCATTTATCGATCAAATGCTTGATAGATTGGCAGGCCATGAATTTTATTGCTTTCTAGATGGCTACTCAGGATATAATCAGATTCCCATAGCACCAAAAGATCAAGAGAAAACTACTTTCACTTGCCCTTTTGGCACATTTGCATATAGGAGGATGCCATTTGGATTATGTAATGCACCTGCCACATTTCAACGATGCATGTTGAGCATTTTTTCTGATATGGTTGAACGATTCCTTGAAGTCTTTATGGATGATTTTTCTGTCTTTGGTGACTCGTTTGATCAATGTTTACATCATCTAACACAAGTTTTGCAGAGATGTATCGAAAAGAACTTAGTCTTGAATTGGGAGAAGTGCCATTTTATGGTACAACAAGGTATTGTTCTCGGTCACATCATTTCGAGCAAAGGTATTGAGGTTGACAAAGCCAAGGTGGATCTCATTTCTAATCTTCCTCCACCCAAAACAGTCAGAGAAGTAAGATCTTTCCTTGGGCATGCTGGTTTTTATAGACGTTTCATTAAAGATTTTAGCAAAGTTTCTAGACCCTTATGCAATTTACTTGCTAAGGATGTACCTTTTATCTTTAATGATTCATGTCTCATGGCGTTTGAAAAATTAAAGCAGTTGTTGACATCATCACCCATCATTCAGGCCCCAAACTGGAGCTTACCATTTGAGCTAATGTGTGATGCATCTGATTATGCAGTAGGAGCAGTATTAGGACAAAGAGTTGATCGAATTCCCCACGTTATTTACTATGCTAGTATGACATTAAATGATGCACAGTTGAACTATTCAACTACTGAAAAAGAAATGCTAGCAGTAGTGTTTGCATTGGAAAAATTTCGATCATATCTCATTGGTTGTAAAATAATTATATTCACGGATCATGCTGCTCTTAAATATCTTCTCACAAAGAAAGATGCAAAAGCCAGACTAATTCGTTGGGTGTTACTTTTGCAGGAGTTTGACTTGGAATTCAAAGATAAGAAAGGCACAGAGAATGTTGTGGCGGACCACCTCTCTCGTCTCCATTTTGACACAATTACAGAATCATTACCATTGAATGAGTCATTTCCAGATGAACAATTAATGAATGTGGAAGTATTACCTTGGTATGCTGATATAGTTAATTATCTTGTTACAGGTAAACTTCCAGAGCATTGGACCAAGCAAGACAAGGCTAAATTCTTTGCAGAAATAAAGAATTTCTTTTGGGATGACCCGTATTTGTTCAAGTATTGTGCAGACCAAATTGTTAGACGATGCGTCCCAGAAAGTGAAATTCAGAATATCCTTTCATTCTGCCATGAACAAGCTTGTGGAGGCCATTTCAGCGCTAAGAAAACAGCGACTAAAGTTTTACAATGTGGTTTCTATTGGCCAACTATATTTCGAGATGCTTACACTTTCTGTTCTTCATGTGATAGGTGTCAACGAATGGGGAGCATTACACGAAGGAACATGATGCCATTAAATCCAATTTTAGTGGTTGAAATTTTTGACGTATGGGGTATCGACTTCATGGGACCCTTTCCCCCATCTTTTGGCCATCAATACATATTGGTTGCTGTTGACTACGTATCAAAATGGGTAGAAGCAATTCCATGTAGGACCAATGATCACAAGGTGGTGATAGCATTTTTGAAAAGCAACATTGTTTCACGCTTTGGATTCCCTCGAGCAATAATTAGTGATGGTGGTGCCCACTTTTGTAACAAAGCATTCAAAGCTCTTTTGACAAAGTATTCAATCACACACAAAGTGGCGACCCCGTATCATCCGCAAACCAGTGGCCAAGTTGAGATCTCCAATCGAGAAATAAAGCACATATTAGAAAAGACGGTGAGGCCAGACAGAAAAGATTGGTCATTAAGACTTGATGATGCATTATGGGCATATAGAACGGCTTTCAAGACCCCGATTGGGATGTCACCCTACAGGCTAGTGTATGGAAAAGCTTGCCACCTACCTGTGGAACTCGAGCATCGTGCATATTGGGCCATCAAGAAATTCAACTTTGACATGCAGCAAGCCAGCTCAGAAAGAAGATTACAACTGGCAGAACTTGAAGAAATTCGCAATGACGCATACGAAAATGCCAAGATTTACAAGCAACGAATGAAAGTCTTTCATGACAAGCACATTATGAGAAAATCGTTCACTCCAGGTCAGAAAGTGCTTTTATTCAATTCTCGCTTGCACCTATTCCCAGGTAAGTTACGCTCTCGATGGTCTGGCCCCTTTATTGTTCATACTGTTTTTCCACATGGGGCAATTGAAATTAAGGACCCAAAGAACGGTGTCATGTTTAAAGTTAATGGTCAAATATTAAAGCCATATCTAGAGTACCAATCACATGGAAAAGACACCAAAATAAATTTGAGTGACCCACCAGATTTGAATTGATTTTTTCTTTTCGGTGATTTGACTTTTCTTTCTTTCTTTTTATTATTCTTTTACTAATTGAAATTATTTTTGCATAAGTGTGTTTGTTTAGCCATTAATTTTTTTTCTCTTCTCTTCTTATCATTATTAATCATGAGTACCATACTTAGACCGTTCCTCCTGAACATTCTTAAACCACTTCAACGTGTCAAAACTCATCTCAAAAGGCAGATCCAATTTTGTAAAACACATCGTATTTGGGCTCTGCAACCACCAGAGTTAGTATCCTATGTTGAGGGTTTAGAAAGCCAACTTAGAGACATTGAGAGAAGTGTTTACGACATCCAGTTGGAGCTTGAGGTAAATTCAATAAAAGGACAATTTTAATTTTCTTGTGTGTTTTAATTTGTTTTTCTTTTTGTGTGCTTTAGTTTATTATCCCGGTGAAGTGGCGGATAACGGTACTCCGTGACAATTAAGTCAGTTACTTCAGTTTCTCATAATAACTGATATTCTGAGGCAAAGGTATGGACAGAATCGAGATTCTAGCGAAGCTTCACAAGCGATTCCCTTCACTTCCTCAGAATGCCCTCCTTACGATCTATAAAGTCAGGTCCGAACGCATGCGATTACTCATGAGGAATAACATACCTGTAGACATCCATTGGTTAATCGAGGCTAAAGTACGATCGGCAGATGAGTTACCTCCAAAATTTATTGCATACATGCCTGGTTGTGGTAAAGGAAATTATGCAAGAAAACGACGAGCTCGACGAATTTCTGTTGCTTGTCATAAGTGTGCCAGAATGAGTTGCGATAAAAACCCATGTTCTTTAGGAATGGTGTCTGATAATAGAGAAGATAAGATTCAATTCATTAGGGATGGCTTGAATAAGGAGTCATTGGATGATATCCTTCTGTCTCTTGAAACGCATCCCAGTGGATATGTGCAAGGAGCGATTCTCCAGTTATGACCATTATTCCACAAAGAACATGCACGATATAGTCTCATTTATTTGACATTGACATGCCACCTCATACACAGTTGTGATCCACTGTCACCAAGATTCTTAAATATGAATTTTTGTTAAGCACTCACAAATTGTTTTTGAGACATATTCCAATGGTAGCTACTCCTAATAGACAATTCAAGAACATTTGTGTACTTTCTGGATTTACCTATGGCAAACATAAAAAGTTCGTTGATGCAGCCATAGATCTTGGTCGAAGCATAGCAGAGAGAAAATTACACTTGGGGTATGAGGAGGTAACCGAGGGTTATCAAAATTGGTCTCAGAAGCTGCTTTTATCAGAGGGAGCCAAGTCTTAGGTATCATCCGAAGAGTCCTAAAACCTTTGGGCAGTTTGTCTGACTCATCGACTGGAGAAGAGTTAGTCGTCTCAGGTATGCAAGAACGAATAACTGAAATGCTTAATCATGCTGATGCTTTTATTTTCCTTCCAGGAGATCTTGCAACACTAGAGGCACTTATCACACTAGCATCTTGGGCCATCTGCACATTCACCAGAAACCCATCGGTTTGTTAAATGTCAATAA
>MKYO02018898.1:1030135-1044608 GCA_002013955.2 Citrus medica | reverse complement strand
CAATTATGAGTAGCTAATTTTCTTTCAAGCTTGGGTTGAAGGTGAAGTCTCAACATGTGTCATGGGCTTTATTTGGTAAATTTATTTTCTCTTCCCCTCTAGTTTTTGTGGATGTTTTGACTTCTCGTCGACAAATAATCATAATCTTATCTAGTACCGCCTTAGTTTCACCGACTCCCTAGTATAAGGTTATTATTATTTGGCACGATAAGCTCTTAGCACCATATTGATTAGAGCGTGGTTCATGAGGTGTGGATTCCCCCCTCATGATTTAATTGGTATTAATAAGGAATATTTAGTCCATGATGCATATTGATACGGATACAGATACCCAAGTACATCATTTTAATAGTTTCTCTTCAATTTATTCTTGCTATTCAATTCCAATTTTTATAATTTATTCTCGTCATTTCAATTCCGATTTTAGGATAATCTAAGTCATTTCCACCACAAAATCCAACCACTCATTTACAAAATTAATTCTATACACAATTAAAATCCACCTCCTCGTGGGATCGACACTCGTCACCATTAGTCTATACTATAATAGATTCGTGCGCTTGCGAGTTCAACAAAATTTGCATAACAGTGGGTCACTCAAATTGATTTTGGTGTCTACTTTACGTGGTTGGTATTCTATATATGGTTTCAATTTTTTACCATTAACTTTAAATGTGACACCATTTTTTGGATTCTTAATTTCCACGGCCCCATATGGATATATATTTTTTACAACAAATGGGCCACTCCACTTTGACTTTAACTTCCCTGAAAACAAATGAAGACGAGAATTATAAAGCAATATTTTTTTGACTAATTTCAAATGTTTTCCGAAAAATTCTTTTATTAAGAAAAACTTTAGTTCTTCCCTTAATAATTCTGGAATTCTCATATGCATCATTCCTTAATTTCTCAAGTTCATTCAATTGCAATTTAGGCACATTTCTAGCATCATCAAGATTTGAATTAAAAGCTTTAATAACCCAAAATGATTTATGTTCAAGTTCAACCGGTAAGTGGCAAGATTTACCATAAACAAGCCAATAAGGTGACATTCGTAAAAATGTTTTAAATGCAGTATGGTATGCCCAAAGTACATTAGTAGTCAAAGAGACCAATCTTTATGGTTTGGTTAACTGTCTTTTCTAAAATTTGTTTTATCTCCGTATTTGCTTATTCAACTTGACCACTTGTTTGAGGGTGATAAGGTGTATCAACTTTATGTGTAATTCTATATTTCTTCATTAATGACTCAAATCGCTTATTACAAAAATGCTTACCTCCATTATTGATAATGACTTGAGGTATTCTAAATTTGCTCAAAAGATTTTCTTTTAAAAAGTGAATCACAGTATTGTGATCATTATTCTGACAAGGAATCGCCTCAATCCATTTCAAAACATAATCAACAGCAACCAAAATATATACAAATCCAAATGATGATGGAAAAGGATCCATAAAATTAATTCCCCAACAATCAAATATTTCAATGACAAGGATGGAGTTTAAAGGCATCATGTTTCGCTTTGAAGTAAACCCTACCATTTGACAATTTTTACACACTTTGCAGAATGCATGTGAATCTTTAAATAATGTAGGCCAATAAAATCAACACTGTAATATTTTTACAATTGTCTTTTTTAATGAAAAGTGGCCAATACATGCTTTAGAATTATAAAATTGAATGGCCCTACTTACATCATTGTCTGGTTTGCATCTTCAAAAAAATTGATTAGAACAGTACTTGAACTGGTATGGATCATCCCAGTAAAAACGTTTCACTTCTATTAAGAATTTCTTCTTATCTTGTGAACTCTAGTCATATGGCATTTCACCTTCTTGATCATACGTGAGTTAGGAAAAAATTACCATTATATATGTATGCTGCTCTCCAAGATAGACATATTTTAATTCTTCTAGTAAGGGCTTTAATTTGAGCTCTAGTACTTTTTCTTCATTTGCCTCTTCAAGTTGCGATGTATCTTCAAAGTTCGATTGGTCATCACTTGTTAGTACTTGTTATGCTAGAAAAGCTTTCTTTTGCACCTTATGTTTCCTTTTCATAGTGCACATATCTTTCAAAAATTTAGAATAAGACGATATCTATTTAATGACGTCTAGTAGAGGAATGCTGACCTTCACTTGTTTAAAAACTTTATAAATTTTTGGACTGTAGTATGATTTCTTTAGCTTGATTAGTGCTTGACGAAATGGGGGTACAGGAAGAGCGTTGGTTTTTTCTTAATGGGTTAAAGGTTTAACAGACTCTTACCTATCTTCTAAAATTGAATCTTTACTACTTTGTTTTTCAACAACTTTACAACCACGAAGAGATATAATCAATTTCACTTGGCTTATATTTTGGTTTCATGAATTACTCAGTTGAGGGTTTTGTTGACTCTTGGGGCTTGGTTCAGGTTGAGTAAAAAACTTACCTTTTTCATGCATGGTGAGAGCAGATGTAAGTTTAGAGACAGTTTCTGTCAAATTGGTTAAGGTTTGCATTGTTTGGTTATCAATAGACTCTTGTATTTCAATGAATGAATGCAATGTGTCTTCCAAAGTTTTTCTTAGTGGTGGGAAATATGGTGGGTAACTCCGCGAGTTCTGGAAATTTTGACGTGGAGGAGCTGGTTGTGAAGGTTATGCATGTTTGTCATTTCTCCAACTGAAATTTAGATGGTTTCTCCAACTGGAGTTGTAAGTTTGGGAGTATGGATTGAGATTTGACATTTTGAAATTGTCGAAGACATTTACTTATTCGTGCAAACTTTCTCTTAGAGCTAGCAAGGTCGGATAATCCTGCATAGAATGGTTAGTAGAATCGTAAATATAACATGAAATATCTTGAACATACTTGACATGATCATTCTTTTTTTACTCTAATGCTTCGAGTTTTTTAGTTATAGATACAAATTTGGCTTGAAGGTCATGGTCTTCCCTAAGGTTGTACATGCCTTCACCAGATGGAGATAACTGAGGTTTACTCGATGACTCATAAGACCTAACTGTATCCTAGTGTTTTGCATTCTCTGCTTTATAGTCAAGAGATAATCTAAAGTATCTTCTGGACTTTTGTCCCTAAACTCACCATTACACATTATTTCAATGACCTATCTACTTTGGAATGTTAGTCCCTCCTAGAAATAAGACACTAACCTCAATATTTCAAAACTATGGTGTGGACAAATGTTAAGTAACTCTTTGTACCTATCCCAACATTGATAGAGGGTTTCTCCTAACGTTTGAGTTAAGGTGGTAATTTGTCTTTTGAAAGAATTTGTTTTGTGGGGTGGAAAGAATTTTTTCAAAAATTGTGCTTGCATTTCATCGCAAGTTCTGATAGATCCTGATCTAAGATTTTGTAGCCAAGTTTTAGCTTTATTTTTTAGTAAGAAAGGAAAAAGCATAAGCCTGGTGACACGACTCAAAAGTGTATTACTCTTAAGTATAAGAGCGTCTAGTTATAATATAACCCAGTGAGTTCGGGGTCGAACCATAGGGAATTTTAAAATCTAGTTGTCAATTTGAGACACTAAATGGCTCAAGATAATTTCAGATATGACATTTTTCCCAATTCAAAATAAGTTCTGTTTTTTTTTTTATTAACACCTTTCCAATAATCTTTCCAAATTATCAAGACATTTATTATAAGTATTTCCAAATACAGTTAATCGTCTATAGAAACTTTCAAACAATTTTCAATCATGTCACTAAAAATACTTAGCATCCTTCTTCGAAATGTTCCAGTAGCATTACAGAATCCAAACGGCATTCTCATAAATGTAAAAGTTCCAATGGGCATGTGAATGTGGTTTTTTGTTAGTCTTTTAGGGCTATAGAAATTTGATAATAACTTGAGCAGCCATCGGTAAAAGTAGTAGTAGGGATGTCCTGCTACTCTCTCAAGAATTTGGGGTAAAAATAGAATGAAAAAATAGTCCTTTCTAGTGGCATCATTTAATTTTCTGTAGTCAATGCACATGTGTCAACTAGATGAGACTCATGTTGGGATTGGTTCATCTTTTTTATTTTTTAGAACAATTATTCTAAATTTTTTTGGTACTACTTGTATTGAACTTACTCATTTACTATCAAAGATAGGATGAATAATTTGTACATATAATAGTTTAAGGACCTCATTTTTTACAACTTCTTTCATTTGAGGTTTTAATTTTCTTTTTGGTTGACGGGTTATTTTGGTATTTTCCTTTAAGTGTATTCTATGTGTGCAAAAGAAATTAATGTGCTTAATGTCTTTCAAGGTCCAACTAATTGCAGTCTTATGCTTTTTTAGAATAGCCAATAGCTTACTTTTTTGGTCATTTATAAGTTGAGAAGAACTTACCACTGGACAAGTTTACTGATCTTTGAGATATTTATACTTTAATTCTTCTAATAAAGGCTTCAATTTAAGCTTTAGGGCTTTCTTTTCCTTTGTCTCTTCGAGTTCTATTCAGTCTTTAAAGTTCAATTTTGACAATCTTTAAGTACTTGTATAGAATCAAGTATAGAGCATATGTTAGTAGTATCACATTTTAATTTCTTACTTGATTCAAATGAATCAACAAAACAAATTTGTGTAGAATTTGTAAATTCTCATCCTAATTGTGTTCCTCAATAATTGGTTCAATGAGTTCAATATTCTTCTTCTCACCATCATCATCTTCTTTGTTACGAGGTCACTTTTACATGTTGAACACATTTAATTCCAATGTCATGTTGTTGAAAGATAACTTCATCACTCAATTCCTACAATTAATCAAAGAATTAGTATTGGTTAAAAATGGTCAGACTAATATGACAGGAATCTACTTACATTCATCAGTAATCGGTTCAGTTTCTAAAATAGTAAAATCCACAGGATATATGAATTTGTTGACTTAGATTAATAAAATTTCAATTATCCCTTTCGGTATCTTAATCTACCTATCGACAAGTAAGAGAGTGGTAGAAGTTGGTTTTCACTTACCAAGATTAAGTTATCGATACACTAAGTATGGAAGTAAATTAACACTAGCACCAAGATCAAGTAAAACATGTTCAATTTTATAGTCTCCAATAATGCAAAAAATAGTTGGACAACTGGGATCTTTGTGTTATAAGGCATTATTAGTTGAAAAAATGGAACTTTTTACAGTGCACAGATCCTTTAGAAATTTGGAATAGGATGGAACCTATTTAATGATGTTTAGTAAAAGAATGTTGCTCTTCTTCTAATTAAGGACTTCGTAAATCTCTGAATTGTGGTTTGATTAGTGATTGAGGAAATAATGGTACTAGACGAGAGTTGGTTATCTCTTTATGGATTAAAGGTTCATCAAACTCTTATTTACTCTTTCAAATTAACTTCTTACCAATTTCTCGAGGATCAATAATATTTTCTTAAATAATTTTACCACCACGAAGGGTTATAACTAGTTTGACTTGGCTTATATCTTAGATTTCTGTACTACCATTTGAAGATGTAGTTGACTCTTGGAGTTTGGTTTTGATTGAGAAGGAAACTTACCTTTTTCAATATATATATATATATATATATATAAGGCCCTTAACTAGGCCCATTGTGTATGGGCTTTACAAAGTGAAAGCCATTGGCCATCAAGTCGCGGGTTGGGCTTGGGCTGGCCCGAGTTTTTTTGCCAATCTTAGTAGAGTACGTGGTTGTGAAGTTTACGCATGATTTTCATTCTTCCAACTAAAATTTGAGTGATTTCTCCGATCGCAATTGTAGATTTTTCAGTATGGATTAGGATTTGGCTGTTTAAAATTGTGAATGGCGTTCGCTTGCTCTAGCAAACTTTCTCTTAGAGCTGGCATGGTTGGACAGTCCTGCGTAAGATGATCAGTGGAACTGCGAACATAATATGAAATATTTTGAAAGATTTAACATGTTCACTCTTTTTCGACGCTAATGCTTCGACGTTTATAGTTAAAGATGTTAATTTGGTGTGAAGGTCAAGATCTTTCTTGAGATTGTACATACCTTTACTAGATGAAGATGACCGGGGTTTTCTAGATGACTTATAAGAACAAACAATGCCGTACTGTTATGTATTCTCTGCTATATAGTCAAGATAATTTAATGCATCTTAACGACTTTTGCCTCTAAAATTATAGTTGCACATCATTTTAATAATCTGTCTACCTTAGGATGTTAGTCCCTCATAGAAATATGACTCTAACATCCATACTTCGAAACCATGGTGTGGGCAAATGTCAAGTAATTCCTTACACCTATCCCAACACTAATAAAGAGTCTCCATTAGCTTTTGAATGAAAGTCATGATTTATCTTTTGAAAAAATTTGCTTTGTAGGACAAAATGTTTTTTTTTAATTGTTCTTGCAATAATTATAAGTTTTTATTGATCTAGATCTAAAGTTTGTATCCATGTTTTGGCTTTATCTTTCAATGAGAATGGAAAAACCTTTAATTGAATTATGTTCATTCTTTAGGACAAAATGTTTTTTTTTAATTGTTCTTGCAATAATTATAAGTTTTTGTTGATCTAGATCTAAAGTTTGTATCCATGTTTTGGCTTTATCTTTCAATGAGAATGGAAAAACCTTTAATTGAATTATGTTCATTCCACAAACGTCAAACCGTTTATTACAAACGGTTAACCGATAATATCCAGAGAAGTCACTTCATGCAAATCCTTAACCGTTTAGAGTAAACGGATAACTAATGTTCATCTTACAGGTCTTTAGAATTTAACGGCGAAAGGCTAATCCTTAACGGAAAACCGTTTATTTGAATGTTGGCCCAACAATAACTTTTGACCTACCTAAATGGTTAACCGTTTATGTTTAACGGTGAACCGTTTTCTGACCGCCAGTTTGTAACGGCTAGATTTTCAGCTCCAGATATAAATAAGCTCATTCAAATTCAAAGGGGATTGATCACAACATGACTATTGAGCTTATATTCGAAAATACAATCTTCATAGAGCTTAGAACACATTCTTGCTTCATCTATTCACATATTGGGCATCATTGTGTAATCTTATACATTGTGAGAGGCAAAACAAATTTGAAATCTTTTGTTTTGAGTGATTGTAAGTGTTGGGATACAATTGGGTTTAAGAGATTGGGTTAATGTCTTGTTGTAAAGGTTATTGACACCTTGTAAGTCAAGTGTAAGCATTTGAAGCCTTGGAGGCTTGCTTAGTGGAATCCTCAAGCCCGGAAAGTTTAAAGGCGTGGACGTAGGTGAGGTTGGCCGAACCACGTAAAAATCTATATGTTTGAATTTCTCTTCCCTTATCTTTTTATATTGTGATCAACTTAATTGTTATTGCTTTGAATTTGGATTATATTTGCTTTAAGTATTGCTTTATAAATTGAATAATTTTTATAATCCCAATTTACCCCCCCTCTTGGGTTGCATACTTGTATTTCAATTGGTATCAGAGCCTTATTCTCTTGTTAAGACTTAATCGTCTAGAGTAAAAGATCCATGGCAACCCTAAATGACTCAACCTTTAGAGAAGGGCAATCTACAACTAGACCACCATTCTTTGATGGAAATGATTATGCTTATTGGAAAACTAGAATGAGAATCTACTTGCAAGCCTTAGATTATGAAATTTGGGAAGTTGTTTGTGACGGTCCATTCATGCCTATGTTTAAGAATGAAGTAGGAGATGATATTCCTAAACCATCAAGTCAATGGAGTGAGTTAGAAAAGAGAAAAATGTCTCTAAACTCCAAGGCTATGAATGCTTTGTTTTGTGCCCTTGATAAGAAAGAATTCCATAGAGTATCTAGTTGTGAAAGTGCACAAGAGATATGGAACAAACTTGAAGTTGTCTATGAAGGGACAAATCAAGTAAAAGAGTCTAAAATCAGTAGATACACTCGTCAATATGAGTTGTTCCAAATGGAACAAAATGAAAATGTGTATTCTATGTATACTAGATTCACGGACATAGTGAACACCCTAGGTGCCTTAGGGAAAACCTTCTCAAATAGTGAGAAAGTTAAGAAAATTATTAGGTCACTTCCAAAAGAATGGAGACCTAAAAGAACCGCCATTGAAGAGGCCAAAGATTTAAATACTTTACCTCTTGATGATTTAATTGGTTCTCTTATTTCATATGAAGAGGATTTAGCTGCAGAAAAAGGACATGAGGAGAAGAAGAAAAGCATTGCTCTCAAAGCTTCAAAATATGAGAGTGATGGAGAGAGTGAACCGGATGATGAAGAGCTAGCCATGCTAGCAAGGAGGTTCAGAAAATTCTTCAAGAAAACCGGAGAGCGAAGAAATTTCAGAAACTTCAAGAACCATAGGGAGAAGAAGGAGGCAATCACATGCTATGAATGCAAGAAGCCTGGACATATAAGATCGGAGTGCCCACTTATCAACAAACTCAAGAAGAAAGCAATGGTTGCAACTTGGGATGATAGTGAGGAAGAATCAAGTGATGAAGAAGGATCGCAAGAAGTATCAAACCTAGCACTCATGGCAATAGGAGGAGATGATGATCTCAATGAGGTAAGTGATCCCACCTATGATGAATTGTGTGATGCTTTTAAAGATTTGCATAACGAGTTGATGAAGATTGGTAAAAAGAATGTATGTCTTAAAAAGGAAATGGCAAAGCTTAAAAATGAAAATGAATCTTTAAATGCAAGAATTATATGCCTAGAAGCAGGGAACAAAACACTGCATGATAAAATTGCATTATCAAATGAGAAACCTAGCATCTTACATGAGCATTTAGAATTACACATAGATGAGTTGAAAAATGAGAACGAAATGGTCAAGAAAAAGAGTAATGAATTGAGTGAAATTGTTTTGAAATTTACAAATGGGCAAAAGATGTTGGATAATATGCTTAATTCACAAAAATGTGTTTTTGATAAAGGAGGACTTGGATATAAACCTAACTTGAAGCAAAAGTATTATAAGAATTATTTTGTTAAAGCTACCTCCACAAATGATCATAAGATTACATGTCATTATTGTAATCAAAATGGTCACATGAAATTTAGATGTCCCGTGAAAAGGAATGCATATTATGGTGTCAAATGCATTTGGGTTCCAAAAGGAACCGTTGCTAACTCTCAAGGACCCAAAAAGTTTTGGGTACCTAAAACTTGAGATTTTTTTCTTGTAGGGTTGAAGAAGAAGAAAAACAAATGGTACTTGGACAGCGGTTGTTCAAGGCACATGACCGGAAACTATGCATGGTTCTCAAGCTTCACCAAAATTGAAAATGGTGGAGACGTATCTTTTGGAGACAACTCAAAAGGAAAAATTCTTAGAATTGGAAATGTTGGTAAAGTCTCTTCAACTCTAATTGAGAATGTATGTTTGGTTGAAAACTTGAAACACAACTTAATTAGCATTAGTCAATTATGTGACAAAGGTTATAAAGTTATCTTTGATAAACTTAGTTGTGTTATTGAGAACTCATGTGATGGCAAAACCTTTTTTGTTGGAAATAGATGTGGTAATGTTTATATCATTGACATAGAATGTGCATCTACTCTTGATAAATGTTTTTCGGCATTACATGATGATTGTTGGTTATGGCATAGAAGGTTAGGACATGCAAGTATGGATTTGATTTCAAAAATTTCGAAAGATGATTTAGTTAAAGGTCTTCCGAAAATTGGTTTTCAAAAGGATAAGATTTGTGAAGCTTGTCAATTTGGAAAACAAATTAAAACTTCTTTCAAGAATAAAAACCATATTTCTACTTCAAAACCACTTGAACTTCTTCACATAGATCTTTTTGGGCCATCTAGATATGCAAGTCTAAATGGCAAATATTATGCATTTGTGATAGTGGATGATTATTCTAGATATACATGGGTATTATTCTTAGCCAATAAGGATGATGCTCTTGATGCTTTTAAAGTGCTTTGTAAGAAACTACAAAATGAAAAAGGACATGGTATTGTATGCATTAGGAGTGATCATGGAGGAGAATTTGAAAATCATGCATTTGAGAACTTTTGCAATAATCTTGGCATTGAGCATCAATTTTCATCACCTAGGACTCCACAACAAAATGGAGTTGTTGAGAGAAAGAATAGGTCTATTTAAGCAATGTCTAGGACCATGTTAAATGAAAATGCTTTACCTAAATATTTTTGGGCCGAAGCCGTCAACACCGCTTACTATGTTTTAAATCGAGTGTTGATTAGACCTCATTTCAACAAAACTCCCTATGAGCTTTGGAAATGTAGAAAACCCAACATTGGCTATTTCAAAGTTTTTGGATGCAAATGCTTTATTTTAAACACAAAAGATAATCTTGGTAAATTTGATCCAAAATCTGATGTTGGCATCTTTCTTGGGTATTCAAACTCAAGCAAAACTTATAGAGTTTATAATAAAAGAACTTTAGTTGTGGAAGAATCCATGCATGTTACGTTTGATGAGTCTAACCCCTCCTCGGCAGAGAAAGGAGTTGCTAATGATGATGCAGATGGAGATTTACAAGAAGAATCATCAAAAGAGATTCAAGAGAATGCATCACAAGAAAATCAAGAGGATAGACAAGAAGAGCAAACAAATACGGAGCTGGAGCAACAAGAAGGTATTTCTCAAACACTCCCCAAGGAGTGAAGGTATGTCTCTTCACATCCTATAGATGTAATTTTAGGAGATCCCCACGAGGTGTTACAACTTGATCATCTCTTAAAAATACTTGTGAGCATAATGCATTTATCTCTCAAATTGAACCCAAATCCTTTGCGGATGCGGAAAATGATGAATCTTGGATTATGGCAATGCAAGAGGAGTTAAATCAATTTGAAAGAAACAATGTGTGGGAATTAGTTCCTAAACCAGAACATCAATCTGTAATAGGTACTAAATGGGTGTTTAGAAATAAGATGGATGAATCCGGTGTGGTTGTAAGAAATAAAGCTAGATTAGTGGCTCAAGGTTACAACCAAGAAGAAGGAATTGATTTTGATGAAACCTTTGCACCTGTAGCAAGGTTAGAATCCATTAGGATGTTGTTAGCATATGCATGTCATAAGGATTTTATTTTATATCAAATGGATGTCAAGAGTGCTTTCTTAAATGGATATATTTTGGAGGAAGTTTATGTGAAACAACCTCCTGGTTTTGAAAATGAAAAATTTCCAAATCATGTTTATAAGTTGCTTAAAGCCTTGTATGGTTTAAAACAAGCACCTAGAGCATGGTATGATAGACTTAAAAATTTCTTGCTAGAAAATGATTTTTCTATGGGTAAAGCGGATACTACTCTATTTGTTAAGCATAAGAACCAAGACATACTTATTGTTCAAATTTATGTTGATGATATTATTTTTTGTTCTACTAATGAGTTGTTGTGTAAAGAATTTTCATTGTGTATGAGCAAAGAATTTGAGATGAGTATGATGGGAGAGTTGAAATACTTCCTTGGACTTCAAATCAAACAAAACGAGGAAGGAATTTTCATAAATCAAGCCAAGTACGTAAAAGATCTACTCAAACGATTCGGCATTGATGACTCAAAGACAAAAAATACACCAATGAGCACAACAACCAAGCTAGACAAAGATGAAAAAGGTAAAGAAGTGGATATCAAAATATATCGAGGTATGATTGGATCTCTACTTTATTTGACTGCAAGTAGACCCGATATCGTGTTTAGTGTATGTTTGTGTGCAAGATTTCAATCATGTCCCTAGGAATCCCATTTGCTTGTTGTTAAAAGAATTTTCCGTTATTTGAGTGGAGCCATAGATATTGGCCTTTGGTATCCTAGGGGAACTCATCTAGATTTAACATGTTATTTGGATGCGGACTTTGCCGGTTATAAAGTGGATAGGAAAAGCACCAGTGGAACTTGCTATATTCTAGGACACTCACTTGTTTCATGGTTTAGCAAGAAACAAAATTCTGTTGCACTTTCAACTACCGAGGCTGAATATATAGCTGCCGGAAGTTGTTGTGCACAAGCACTTTGGATGAAACAAACACTTAGAGATTATGGCATTAATCTTGAACAAATTCCTATTAAGTGTGATAATACTAGTGCTATAAACCTTTCAAAGAATCTCATTCAACACTCTAGAACCAAGCATATAGAAATAAGACATCATTTCTTGAGAGATTATGTTCAAAAGGGAGATATTGCATTCGAGTTTATTTCTACGGAAAATCAACTTGCCGATATTTTCACAAAACCACTTTGCGAAGAACAATTTTCAAAAATTCGGCATGAACTTGGGATGATGAAATTTTCGCATTAACGTCTCTATTCATGCTATTGAGTGTACTGAATTGATTGACTCATTTGTGATTTAATATTTATGAAATGCTTGAGCTTGATAGTCAAATGATGTATTTGCTTTGTTGATTCTTGATTGATTATATGACTTAATTGCTTGAATACATGTTCATGAATCATGCATTAAAATGGCTCATAAAACATTTTTGGATCAATTAAATGATCTTGAAATGTATCATTTGCTAGCCAAAAATTAAATCAAATGTGCGAAACTATAGATAAAATAAACAGATAACAGTTTCCAATAAACGGTGAACCGTTTTATTCCAGAAACGAGATTATGTGTCTGTCTTTTTACTCTTTCACCGTTTGATGCAAACGGTAAACCATTTAAAAATAGAGAGTCCTTTAACAGTTACTCCTTAGCCGTTAAGAGCTTAAGCTTTCACCGTTTCTCATTCTTTAGCCTCTGGAAGTTACCCTTTAACCGTTTCAATAAATGGTTAACCGTTTTTGCGATTATAAAACTGTTCAAAGTTTTTTTTTCTTCTCCTTCTCCAGTAACCCTTTCACTGTTTCGGCTATTGTTGCGCAACCGAAGGTTCCTCTACCCTCAAATCCTCATTTTTCTTGCTTTTCTTGCCAAATCAAACCTACAACATCATCTCTTATCACTTTTCGAACACTTTCACCGATTCAAAACTTTAAATCAAGCCCAAAATTGAAGAATCCCAAATCTAAACCCTAACTGCCGCGGGTCAGATTTTTTCATTTTTAATCCGATTCTTCCCCTTCTTCAACCAAATTGAGCATCACAATCACATCCTCTACTCATTCCTAAGCAAATCATCGATTCATTTTCTTCTCATCACATCTCTCCCGCATTTTTCACACTCCATTGTGCTTCTCCATGGCTGCACCCCCTCGGAGAAATCTCAGGCGAAAATCTGTGCCTCCAAGGAATCCTATACCACCTCGGGAAGTCTCAGAATTTGCAAGGATTCACTTCCCCACACCTTCCTTGGCCAAGCGGTTCGAAGAACGCTTCGATGGTTGAAAGGTACTTGACTCCTTCTTTGTTGACATTGATGATTTCCGTAATTTAGTTGTTTGTGGTAGAAGCATTCAGGATATGCTTCAGCCTTGGGAGTCTGCCATTGACTTTGATGACCGAGTTTATCCCAATTTAGTATGAGTCTTTTATTCGAACATGGAAATCTCCGCAACTCGCCCAAATAGGATAGTTACTCAAGTCGGCGGTGTGCCTATAGAGTTTGATGATGCGGACCTAGCTGACTTTCTTGGCATCTCTTGTGAGGGGCTTGATATTTACACCTCTAGGAAAGCCCTTTCCTTTGACAGTTTTCGTCATACTGATGGCGTCCGCAATTTTTGTCGTCGTCGAGACTTGTCTGATGAGATTTGTTCGCTTCATTTTCGGTCTCAACTTTTACCCCTCCAAATCCGCATTCTTCACACTATTTTACAGCACATAGTGACACCTAGAAAGGGTTACTCGGATAAGGATACGAGGTTGGATGTTGCCCTACTAGATAGCCTACTTACAGACCGTCCCATTAACCTCGGGTATATTATTGTGCGACACATGTTGAGTACTCTCGCGGTCAATCACCGCTTGCTTCCTTATGGCAGTATCATTACTAAGATACTGAGACGCTTTGAGGTGCCTCTTCTTGATACTGGTCATATGGAGACTAGACGGATTGGTCCCGAGGCCATGACTAGTATCGATTTTTCTAGGAAGAATGGAGAGTGGATAATGACAAGCAACTCCAAAAACCGGGATACCTTGATTGCTCCAGAGAACGATCAGATGCTCAACGATGTCTATCCTCCCGATAAGCTTCCTGATTTTAGATTAGGAGCTCATCCTTATCCTCCGCGTCGCTGTTTTGTCCCTTGTCCTCTAGCTGACTTTGACTCTGAGGAGCATGCGATGGATGTGATAAGTGCAATTTTTCAAATATTTTGTTATTAATTTCTCCATCTTTTTCTTGTTTTGATATTAAATATTCTAGTCATTTTAGTTAATTTTTAATTGAATAGGGAATTAATTAATATACATATTTTACCCTTTATTATATATTTGCTAGTTATTTTTATTTATTATTTTTAATTAATTGTGTTATTTTATTGAATAGGGAATTAATTGGAGATTGTGGATAAAAAGGACATGAAGAAGTTCAAATTGAAAAGGAATAAAAGTTCAAATTGGAAAAGGATTTCAATTAGAATTGAAAAAGGATTT
>MKYO02018898.1:938191-1027076 GCA_002013955.2 Citrus medica | reverse complement strand
TTTTAAATTATTTAATGGTTAGAGATTAGGTGAAGAGCTTGTTTTGCCTAACGACACACTAAGGAAAGATTGAGACTAACAGAGCTTATTGTTGTCTACGGTTGATAGTTTCAATATAAATTGATGATAGAATTGATATATTATGTGCATGTTTGGTGGTGGCGAATGATTCTTTAAACAAAGTTTTCATCATTATTATTTCTTTTTTCTTTTAACTAGAATTTTTATTAAATTCTTGTTCATAGTTTTAATTTCTTTATTTCTTACTATTTAGTTAAAAATTCATAAACCCCCTTTTTTATTTATAATTGGCATTTTCTTTAGTTAGATTAATTTCTATTATTACTACTATTATTTTATTTTAAATCTTGGTTTAGAGTTGATAAATAAATATAACTAGCATAGTCTCTGTGGGATCGATCCTTACTCGCTCTGTATTAATTATTTACATTAGTGGTAAGGTTTTAAATTTGGTACACCTTAACGACACTACCAGGATGCTGACATTCCCTCATCTTCCGAGCCACCTCCTGCTCCTGAGCCTTCTGTTGTTCCTGAGTGGCCATCTGCCTCTATGCCGCCTCCAGCTCCAGTTCAGCCTCCTGCTTCAGACGTTGTGCAGCAGTTGATTACTGATGTTCGCATGATTTCGGAGCGCCAGTAGCTGATTCTTGATCGGTTGGACATTGTTTCCTGTGACCATCAGCAGCTACGTTCTGACTTTCAGACCTTCCAGCAGCAGAGCATTGATCAGCAGCTTGATCTTATCGCTGGACAGCGCACTCTTCTCAGCTATTTCGGTTATGATCCGGGGAGCACATCTTCTCCACCTCCATAGTTTCTGAGTTCTATTTTCGCACATACATTTCATATTTTGGTTGTTTGAGTGTTGCCATTTATATTTTTATATACAATGTTACCTCTATATGCTCTTTCTGGATTTTGATGCCATATTTTTATGATGGATGACTTGGTAATTGGTTGATACAATTGTTGGTTTATTGGATATTGAAGTGTTGGTTTGTTTGTTCATGGCGTTGTTGGTTTGTTGAAAGATGGAGTTGTTCATATATTTTGGAAGTGTTTTACTCTCATTTTGTATTAGTGGTTTTGCTCATTTTTAAGGGGAAACTCTGCCAAAATTTTCGCTCGACAAAACCGGGTAACTTCTTTAACGGATTTGCGTTTTTCCTTTCTCTCTTTTTTTTTGATGATGAAGGGGGAGATAATTATGGGGAGATTTTGAATGAATTTCAAAATATTTTCTTGAGCAAAAATCCTGTTATTGAACATGTTTCAATTTGGCCATACATTTAGGGAGAGCACATATTAAGGGGGAGGTAAACATTGATCGAAATTTGTCATCATCAAAAAGGGGGAGATTGTTAACATGAATATGTTAATAATATTGATTTTGATTATAACAAATTTTAAATGGTTTTTTGATAAAAATATTGGAGCTATTCCTTAATAAACGAAAGCCTTAATAATTATTCCATTCATTTTTCGTAAAAGATGAACTTTCAAATTAGAAAAAGCTTCTCCGCAAAAACTGGTTTAAAATGTAATTCTGGAAATAAACGGTAAATCGTTTTCCTTTAAACGGTTAACCGATTAATACCAGAGAGCAACATATTGCCTAAAGCTCTAACCGTTTATGATAAACGGAAAACACAAAAGATGGGAAGGCTACTAGAACTTAACGGTGAACCATTTATTTTAAACGGTTAACCGATAACGTCCAGACTTGAAGGTTGTCCTCCTCTGACACTATTTAATGAAATCGAATAAGGCTGAATTGTTTTGCAGGTTACTGAAGACAAACGGAAAACCGTTTATTACAAACGGTTAACCGATAATATCCAGAAAAGTCACTTCATGCAAATCCTTAACCGTTTAGTGTAAACGGATAACTAATGTTCATCTTTTAGGTCTCTGGAATTTAACGGCGAAAGGCTAATCCTTAACAGCAAACCATTTATTTGAATTTTGGTCCAACGGTAACTTTTGACCTACCTAAACGGTTAACCGTTTATGTTTAACGGCGAACCATTTTTTGACCGACAGTTTGTAACGGCTAGATTTTCAGCTCCAGATATAAATAAGCTCATTCAAATTCAAAGGGGATTGATCACAACATGACTATTGAGCTTATATTTGAGAATACAATCTTCATAGAGCTTAGAACACATTCTTGCTTTATCTATTCACATATTGGGCATCATTGTGTAATCTTATACATTGTGAGAGGCAAAACAAATTTGAAATCTTTTGTTTTGAGTGATTGTAAGTGTTGGGATACACTTGGGTTTAAGAGATTGAGTTAATCTCTTGTTGTAAAGGTTATTGACACCTTGAAAGTCAAGTGTAAGCATTTGAAGCCTTGGAGGCTTGCTTAGTGGAATCCTCAAGCCCAGAAAGCTTGGAGGCTCGAACGTAGGCGAGGTTAGCCGAACCACGTAAAAATCTATGTGTTTGAATTTCTCTTCCCTTATCTTTTTATATTGTGATCAACTTAATTGTTATTGCTTTGAATTTGGATTATATTTGCATTAAGTTTTTCTTTATAAATTGAATAATGTTTAGAATCCCAATTCACCCCCCCTCTTGGGTTGCATACTTGTTTTCAGAATAAACAAATGCAAAGTAAAAATAAATAAATTGAAAATTAATTAAATGAAATTATAACTAAATAAATGGTTAAATTGGCCATATAAATTAAGAAAATAAATGCCAAAATAAATTACAAAGGAAAATAAAATAAAAACAAAAATTAAAAGAAGAAAGGGGAAAAATGAATACTTACCTCAAGATGAAAACTATTTTTTTTTACTTTAAAAATAACAAGCCAATTAGATGATTAATTCAAATTATTGGGCCATTGTTGTATTTTTTAAAATTAATATTCTTGTTTGTTTGGTCTAAATTGGATGTAAATAAGTTCAGGTTATAGTTCCAATTCTTATGCTATGGGAAATTTTGGTTGGGGACCTATTCAAAAGTTTCAAATTTTTATGGTAAAATTGTAATTTTTCGAAGTGTTGAATAGAAAGTGTGGGATGAACGTAAAATAAAAAAAAATTGTGCGTAGAGCAAAATTTAAGAAAAGAATAACAGGCTAAATAAAAATTCCCAAAAAATAAAGAAATAAAAAAAATAAATACATTTCCTCAACAACAGCACCAAAAACTTAACATGGGTCAAAAGTTATTTATAACTCCCAAGTATAAGAGTTTCTTCAAAAAATATAGTTCGGTGAGTTCGAGATCAATCCACATAGAAAAAATTTAATCTATTAATTTCCTTTAATTATCTAAAAACTAAAATATAATTTAAAGACAAACTATTTAATTTAAGTGAAACTATGGAATGAAATTAATTATGGTTATGGATCCACTCTTAGTAGTAAAAATAATTTAATAAATTCTTTTTATCATTTTCCTTTTATTTGTAAAAAATTAACTACATAAATTATCATTATTTTCCAATTAATTACATTATGCATTAAGTACTGAATGTGCCAAAATTAAATTTGTTTAAAATAAGTCAAAATACTATTTTACCATAACTTATATTAAGATAAGAAGAATTTACTATCCCAAATTCCTTATTTGTCCACAATAAATCAAAATTTTCAAATATAAAATATGGATAAAATTAATTAGAAAATAATTTAATTTAAATAATTAAAAATAGAATTTTGATTAAATCATATTTTTCTACTAAGAGTTTCCCCTTACCCTAACTATTATTATTTAGTTATCAAGATAATTGAAATAAAATAATTGTTCAAATTAATTACACATAATTAAAAATAAAATAACTAAAATTGAAATTAAATCTAAATTTATTATGAAAATTATTTTACAAAATATTAGAAAGAGTATTTAAGACAAATGAGGAGAATAATTTGCAGAGAAAGAAGTGAAGAAAGGAGTAGAGAAAAAGGTAAATAGTAATTTTATACTAAAAATTCATAGAGGTACACGATAGAGTGAGAATTACACAAAACAAGGTAAAAATCAGATTCAACACACCCAAATCAGGAGGTAAGCTACCTATTTATAAATACAATGGAAAAATAATGGCCATCGGATGAAAACTATTCAGACGCCCAGAATTGCGCTATGTGGCACTCTCATATGGGATGGAACACATCATCAAGCTATCATTTCGTGTATGTGCATGTATGGTATGTGCATTTTTTTATCCACTAATATGCTGCCACATCACCAGTCAAATTCAAGGTCAATGGGTAATGTTTTAGTGTGCGTAGGCCTATAGTAAGCACATTGAGCGGTCGAATAAAATGTCACCATGCCATTAGTCAATGCCACATCACTGGGATTTACCAAAATTAGCGTAATCCTGCCACACTAGATTTAAACGTCTATAAGTCTTGTTTCATGGAATTGAAAATATTTTAACATTGGTTTCAATTATTCCTTAGGTTGTCAGGGCTTTTGAATTCGTTTATGACGTTGGTACTAGCATCCGGGACCTTAAAATTATGATTTTACCCTCTATATCGTTCTTAAGGTTTTTAATTATTCTGAGCTCGAATAAGCTATTTCATTTTGCTGTTCGATTTCTTAATAATCCTGAAATAATCAAAATATCCTTGAAATATATAAAACACTCAAATTATAACAAAACACACCCTAACAAAGTTTAAAAGACTTAAATATATAAAAGTAGAGATGTTTATGAAATTTAGAGTGCAAAATGACGATTTTACCTTTTAAAAATATACACTCTTAAGCACTCATCATTTATTAGGTTTATTTTTAATTTTTTTATAGGTTTCCTAAATATGTCTAAAGAATAAAACCAAAACTTAGCCAATGGTGCTTAGGAATAAATAGACTTTAGACTTTTCTTTAAGTCTTTACAAGAAAATTTTGAACTTTTGGAATTGTAGTTTGATGAGTGACTTAGAGAATCAATAAATTTTAATTTAGTTCACAAAAATGGCAACCTCGTAACAAAGAGAGAGGAATCCATATAAGTATGTTGATGAAGATGACTATAAGGAGGACCTAGATGAACAAGATAGTGCTCCTTATATTTAATTAAGTAGATTTGTGTAAAGGAATGGAAATAGAGGTGTGGACATAGAGGTTAAATATAGAGATAGAATTGATAATAACTTGTGGACTATTAAGTTAAAGATTCCATCTTTCCAAGGAAAAAAATCTTGAAACTTATTTTGAATGGGAGAAAAAGTAGAATTGGTGTTTGATTGTCGCGCCTACTCTGATTTAAAAAGGTAAAGTTAGCTATTGTTGAATGCATTGACAATGCTATTGTTTGATGGGATCAACTTGTTTTGAATAGAAGATGAAATCGTGAAAGACCCATTAAGACATGGGAAGAGATGAAGGCTATTATGAAGAAAATATTTATTCCAAGTCACTACTATAGGGACTTATTTAAGACATTGCAAAGCCTTACTCAAGGGTCTTAAACCATTAAAGACTACCATAAGGAGATGTAAATAGCCATGATCCAAGCCAATGTGTAGTAGGAACAAGAAGCTATTATGTCCAAGTTTCTAGATTGCTTGATCCATAATATTGTGAACATTGTGAAGTTACAACATTATGTTGAGTTGGATGACATGGTACATATGTCTATAAAAGTGGGCCAACAATTAAAGAGGAAGCAGTCCATACAAATAGGACAAAATTTGAGTTATTTTTCAATATAGAATCGAATTAAGGCAAAAAGGATGAAAGCCTAATTTTAAACCTAAGGCCGAAACCTCCAAATACAACAAGAATTGAAGCACACCAATCATGGTAAATATGATTCCCAATCTACTAGAATAAAGATATCAAATGTTTTAAGTGTTTAGGAACATAACATTTTGCATCTTGATGCCCAAACAAAATAATGTTGATTTTGATAGATTATAGAGATATTAAGACTGAAGGTGAATCTAATGATGAGTTTATGCCACCTTTGGAGGATATAAGCGATCTTGAACTCTGGTTGATGGAGAGCTTTTAGTTCTAAGAAAAGCTCTCAGTATACAAATCAAAGAGGATAAAAAGGTGCAATGTTAAAGCATCTTACATACTAAATGTCATTTCACTAATAAAGTGTGTAGCATGATTATTGATAGGGGAATGTAGCATGATTACTGATGGAAAAAGTTGTACTAATGTGGCTAGTTCTAATATAGTAGAGAAATTGAATTTGATAACTTTGAGACATCTTAGGCCGTATAAGCTACAATGGCTGAATGATTGTAGAGAAGTTAAAATAAACAAACGAGTGCTTATTTCATTCTCAATTGGGAAAGTACAAAGATGAGGTTATATGTGATGTGGTGCTGATGCATGTGGGGAATATTCTTTGAGGCAATTATAGCAGTTTAGTAGACATGTTGGTTGTTTGTATTTAATGCAAATCTTATACCTTTAACTCTAACATAAGTATGTGAAAATCAAGTGCGGAAAAAGAGTGAAATAAAAAAGGAGAGTGAGAGTTCAGAATCAAGAGAGGTTGAAACTAAAAAGAGAGTGAAAAAGGAAAGAAATTTTCAGTTAGTGTGAAAAGAAATTAGAGAAAACAAGTGAAATTATATGCAAAGGAGAGGAATATTAGAGATGCTTTACTTTTAAAATAGCCTACGATTGTGCTTATGTACAAAGAGGCTTGTTTAAGTACTAATGGAATTAATCCATCTTTGTCGAGTATTATTGTTTCTCTTTGATAGGAGTTTAAAGATGTATTTCCCAAAATGATACCTAATAGTTTATCACCAATAAGAGGAATTGTGCATTAAATTGACTTCATACCTTAAGGATCAATTTCAAATAAACCTGTCTATAAAAGGATTTCTGAGGACATAATAAACTTTAAAGGCATGTGAATGAGCACATGGAAAAGGGATGTATGTGTGAAAACATGAATCCTTGTGTTGTTCCAATGGGTTTTGTCCTAAAAAGGATGGGCCATGGAGGACGTGTGTTGATTACTGCTTTATCAACAATATCACTGTAAAGTATACACATCCCATTCCTAGATTAAATAACATGCTTGATGAATTATACGGATCTTGCGTTTTTTCTAAAATTGATCTTAAGAGCGTATATCATCAAGTTAGGATAAGAGAAGGTGATAAATCAAAAACTATATTTAGAACAAAATGTAGTTTATATCAGTGGCGGCTTGATGCACCTAGTGCTTTCATGATATTAATGAGTTATTTTTTACGTGCTTTTATTGGTAAATTTTTGTTTGTAGGCTTTGCTGATATTTTAAACTGTAGCAAAAACTTATATGAACATGCTAAACCTTTAAATCTTGTTTTTGATGTTTTAAGAAAAGAAAAGTTATTTGCAATCTTAAAATGTGTACCGTTAGTATATAGATAAGCTTGTATTTCTTAGTTTCGTTATTGTTCCTAAAGGAACTGAGGTTGATGAAGAAAAGGCAAAGATTGTCTGAGATTGGGCAAAGCTTACAATTGTAGGTAATGTTAGAAGCTTTTATGGATTGGCTAGCTTTTATAAAAGATTTTTGAAAGATTTTAGTAGCTTGATTGCTCTTTTGACTAAAGTAATTAAAACGAATGTTGCTTTTATGTGGGGGGATAAACAAGAGAAGGCATTAAATTTGATTGAGGAGAAATTAACTAATGTATCTCTACTTGCTTTACTAATTTTGTCTAAAACTTTTCAAATTAAGTATGTGCTTAAAGAATACATATTAGGGCTGTTTTAATATAAGAATGACATTCCATTACATATTTTAGTGAAAAGCTAAGTAGGTAACCTTAAATTACCTTATATATGGCAAAGAAATTTATGCATTAATTAGAGCATTGAAAAATTGGCAGCACTATCGTTGGCCAAAAGAGTTTATGATTCATACAGATCATAAGTCTTTGAAGCATTTAAAAAGTCATGACAAGCTAGATAAATGACATGCCAAGTGGGTGGAGTTCATTAAAACTTTTCCTTCTATGATCAAGAAGAAGCAAGTTTAACAAAACATTGTGACTGACGCATTATCTTAAATGTGTGCCTTGCTTTCTACGTTAGATAAAAAAATATTAGGTTTTGAATACATTAAAAACTTGTATCCTTGTGATTCTGATTTTGGTAATGTATTTAATACATGTGAGAAAGTCGCATTTGGAAAAAATTCTTTAGGCATAATTGCTTCTGGTATAGAGAAAATAAGTTATGTGTGCTTAAACATTCATTGCATGATTTGCTTGTTAGAGAAGCTCAGAAGGGTGATTTAATCGGATATTTTGCTATATCTATGATTTTAGGTGTTTTGCAGGAACACTTCATTGGTCTCATATGAAACGTAATGCAGAAAGAAGTTATAAGAAGTGTATTACTTTTTTGCATATACGCTGTGAACCTTGGATTGACATCCACATATTTTGTGCTAGGTTTACCTAGGTTAAAAAGGGTAGGGATTATATATGTGGTTATTGCTATTTTCTAAAATAACACATTTTATTACATGTCATAAGACTGATGATGCATCACATATTACTGATTTGTTATTCAAAGAGAGTGTGAGATTACATGGCATACCTAAAAGTATCGTTTTAAATAGGGATGCAAAGTTCTTAATTTTTTTTCTTTTTTTTTTATTTTTTTTGGAAAACTTTGTAAGGTAGGTTAGGAGATAAACTTTTAATTTCTATTACTTGTCATCTACAATCTAATGGTTAAATTGAAGTAGTTAATAGAACTTTTGTTGGGAAATTTCTATAATTTTCATAGGCAAGTAAACCCTAATTTGCACAAACTTCAATCCCTAAGGTCATAAGTATCATGATTTTCACATCATCATAATTGAGAGAAAACATACCTTGATGTATAGTAATTTCCTTGATCAAATTTCGTTGCAAGTACTAAAGGTTAACATAACTAATTTCTCTCTCTTGACCTCTTGAGAGTTGCTCACTTTCCATTAAGGTGGACAATTAATTTTTCCCACTGATTTTGTTGCCAAATGGCAACCAAACAACTTTTCTAACTTTTTTTTTAACAGAACAACTTTTCTAACTTGCAGCAATAGGTTTTTCCAACTAATTATTGTAATTATTTTTTATTTTAATTTATTTTAAATAAATTAAAATAAAAAATTTATAAGACAAATAATTTTCTAAAAATAGTAATGATAATAATAATAAGAAAAATAAAGTAAAAATGAAATAAATATTTTTTTTATTATAAATATCATGAAAAATAAGATAAAATTAGTTTTCACAAAATGACAAAAGTACAATTCATGTTATATAAAATCTATCTCATATCTAAAGTTTAAAGTTTCATGTATTTTGTTCTATGTTTCATGCAGCTTCTTTAAAATACACCCAATATTTTTCGTTTTTCCCTTATTTCATGTTTGTGTTTAGGTTGTAAATCACACATTTAAAGTTTCATTTTTAGCATTCCATATTTTATGTTACAAAGTATTCATATTTTACGTTCATCATTGTATATTTTAACTAAATTATTTCATAACTGTTGTTATATATTTCAAACAGTTATAATCCCAACACACCCAAAATTTTCTTTTTTTACCCATTTTTGTTTGCACTCAAAATTCATATCACATATTTAGAATTTCATATTTAGCTTTCTATGTTTCATGTCACAAGGCACTGGTGTGTTACATTCATTATTGTATATTAAATAAAAATGTTTCATGTTTATTGTTCTTTGTTTCATGTAGTTATAATGCAAATATCTTGTAATTTTTCCTTTTCCTCCCCATTACATGTTTACGTTCAAAGTTTAGAGTTTTATATTTAATGTTACAAAGGACTCATATTTTACGTTAACTATTGCATATTTTAAGTAAAATGCTTCATATTTATTTTTTTTATGTTTTATGTATTTATAGTCGAAATGCCCCCAAAATTTTCTTTTTCCCAAATTTCATGTTCTGAATGCCCCATATGTTTTTTTTAGCTCTTTTTGCTTTAACATTTTATCTTTTACGTTTATGTTACATGTATAACTTTCAATTTTTCATATACCATGTTGAATGTTTCACATTTAGTAGTTCTCATGTTTAATTTCACATTTGGTGGTTGCATGATTGACGTTGTAATTTCACGTTTAGCACTATATGTTTTAAGTATACTGTTAAGATTTACATATTCTAAATGACCCCAAAAGATTTGTTTTCTACCCACTTTCATTTTGATGCTTTATGTTCGAGGTTAATGTTGTATATGCAAGGTTTAATATTTCATGTCTCGTTACTCATATTTGACGTTTTACGTTGCATATTAGATGTAAGTTGTTGCTTATTTTACTTTATTTGTTTTATGTATAGAAGATATTTTCTTCTTTTCTTTTTTTGATTTCAGTTGACAAAAGAACATTTAATATGAATTTGTTAATGTAATTATACATATAAATTTTAATGAAACGTTTCAACTATTAGCTAAAAATAGTTATAGAAATGTGTTAAATAATATTATACTGAATTTGATTTGTCAATATGTGGTTCTAGTGTTTCAGAAGAGCATAGTTAATGAATAAGTTGTTTTAGCTTAAAATTTTAACACAAGCTCAAGGTCATTGATTTTATGCAATCCATTAGTGGATGGATCTACAGTAGTGTGAAGTTGTGCATAAATTGTACTAGGGGTAAAAACGGGACTTTGATCAATCCAGGCTAATTCATAAAATTATTGTAATTTTTGTGCAAATGTCAGTTTATATAATATATTGACATACTTTTGTTTCAATTAGACGAAACCATAGAATTTTTTTTTTATAATAGGTAAAACCAGTAATGACATTTTAGTCATTAATTGTTGGGAAAGGAATTCACACAAGTAGTTGCAAATTAAGTAGAAACAAAACTCTTTCCTTCTTAGTATGATTAAAATAAGATGTGTATCACGAATATATATGCAGAAAATAATCTAACACCATTCAAAGTAATAAATCAACTAAGAGACATATTTTTACACGAAAAACCCAAAATGGAAAAAACAACGTGATCGTAGTCAGATATAATCTTCCAATAGATTAATGGGATTACAGCACAAATTCTTCTCTAGATAATACTAGAGGCTAACAACATCAAGAATCTCAATATTCTTAACTTACAGTAACATCCTAATTTCTATCTTTCTAATAAGAAGGTATCTCAAATAAGAGCCAATGAGAGGATAAAATAAAAATCAAGACTAGTAGGATTGTAGAGGGTAATGCCAGACACTTACCCTCCAAATTTAGGAGAAATAGAAATTAAATTCGCCTTTTAATCGTGCAATCAAAGATTGAAATCCTTACTCCCAAACTAAACTCATGCCACTGTTTCTTCTCTATCTCGTCTTTTCCTTTCTCTTTTTTTTGCTTTCGTCTTTTGTGATTGTTAATAATGCAGCTGCCTCCAATTATTCTTCTTTAAATAACGCACTTTTAAAACCTACGTTTATTGTAAAATTTCATTTAGCCTCTCAATCTTTCTTTAATTATTTAAATACCCAAATTAATAAAACTTGGGCTTGGGCCACCCAAATGTCATGGACCCGACAAATCTCTCTCTCTAGATCAACTAAGAGATACCACCAAGCCTGCTTTTTGTATTCAACTTTTCAGCTTCTCTTTGGGTAATGACTTTATCATCATGGCTGACCCATTCTCCATTGTGTGTATCTTCTCAAGCTGCAACTGTTTCTTCTCAAGCATGTCTCCTATCCAATGATACCTCACATTAATATGCTTGGATTTTGAATGATATGTTAAATTCTTTGCCAAGTGAATGACACTCTAACTGTCGTATTACACAATAAAGTTGTATTGTTTCACACCCAACTCTTGTAGGAAATTCTGATGGAGGAAAAAAAAGATCAGTTTTTTAAATTTAAATAAAAAACCTTTTAGGATCACTCTCATATAATATATAAGAATTTGTAATCTAGAAATCGTACCTTGAAAATTCGATTTGACTTTTTCCACTGAAGTGATTTAGGCTCCCAGATCACGATCCGTCACCACCACGCCTATTAGATCACGATCTGTCACCACCCCACTTGTTAGATCACAAACTGTCACCAATGATCTTCCAGGTTATGACTCAGATTCGATCTGCACTTGACGTGTGGGCGCCTTTATCACTACTAAAGCAACTAGTACGAGAAAATTTTTCTCTCATCAACAGGGAGAAAAATCTTTTTCTCTGATCTGTATATAGTAGCTGCTCTCTTTTTCTTTTGAGAAAATAAGCATTTTTATATCTCCCTTTAGTGAAAATCTTAGGCTCCAAATAATGAAAATCAAAACTCACGTTACTTGCTTTTTCTATAGGGGACCCACCTTGTAAAATAACATAAGGCCCCTTACACACAACCTAATTAAATGGAACCTCCCATTAAATGATATATTTAGGGTTTTGACCCAAATAACTAGTTATCTTGCTTATTAATCCAGTAGTGGTGCAGTCAATTAAATGAGCTATAACAATTAGGCCTGTAATTAAAATAGCATAATTATTTAATTCCAAACCTACTCCACTAAAAGATTGGAATTGACCTTCATAATTGTATGCTCGAATAATAATTCATCCCAAGCCACATTGATTTCTTTACTGCACAATCATTTGTACCACATCATTAATTAAATCGATATCTCAATTGTCCAATCAATTTAATTACATCTTGTTCCTTGATTCTTACTGGTTTTCTCTAATGATCATTTTCAACATACTAAATATGTTGACACACTTTGGCTAGAGAATTCTATGAATAAGTTCTGAAAACTCATCAAGAGATGTGTTATACAAATTCTATATTGTTAATCCATAACTTCAATACTCATAATTGTTCCCACCAAGATACCGGGTAATCTTGACGACAAGTATGTGTCGTGCCCATTGGTAACTCAAATGGAATAACAATTACAATCATGAAATCATAATTAACTCAAGATTAAGATTACAGTAAAATCAACGCCTATGAGATTTAATAAGTCTGACAGTTATTACAAAGTTAATTAAATCTCATATGTGATCCTGTTCAATGTAGTCGTACTACATCAATAAATTCATATATGATTAAGACAAATCATTCAATGAATTCATTAGAGTCTATACTTAAATAAAGTGTCCAACTTTATTTGTCAACTGCGAACTAAATTTATTTAATCATAAGATAACTTGTATTTATGTCTTCTGTGAATCCACATGGTGATCACATAAATACATATAATATAATTAAATAAACTTCAATCAAAATATTAATGCAATTAAGATATTTGAATAAAATACCTCATTTATTTTATTAATTAGAAAATTTATTTATTACAATTAAATAAATACATGCTTTTAAAGAGCACATTTTTCCATTAATCTCCCACTAACTCTCAAAGCATATTTAGCATCTCACGCATGCCCATGGATTCTAAGTGCAAGTTAAAAGGTTTCCCAGGTATGGCCTTAGTAAAATGATCTGCCAAGTTTTGCTGTGACGCAATCTGAGTAACTTCTACATCACCTCTCTGCCCTATATCCCTTATAAGATTATACTTCCTCTCAATATGTTTTTGTTTCTTGTAGTTCCTTGGTTCCTTAGATTGAGCTACCGCACCACTATTATCGCAAAATAGTTTAAAGGGTGCAGTTACAGCAGGTACCACCTCAATATCTTGTAGGAACTTGCGGAGCCATACAACTTCTTTTGCAACTTCGGATGCAGCCACATATTCAGCTTCAGTTGTAGAGTCTGCGATACAAGATTGTTTCACACTCCTCCAACTAATAGCTCCACTTCCCAATGTAAACACATAGCCGGAAGTTGATTTTCTGGAATCCTTATCTGACATAAAGTCAGAATTAGTATAACCCACTGGAATGAGTTCATCACCAGAATACACAAGCATATAATTTTTAGTTCTTTTCAGATACTTCATTATATGCTTGACCACAGTCCAGTGTTCAGGTCCAGGATTAGATTGATATCTACTAACCATCCCTACCGCAAAATTTATGTCTGGCCTAATGCAAAGCATGGCATACGTGAGACTTCCCACAACTTCTGCATAAGGAACTCGTCTCATTCTCTCTATCTCTTCAGATGTTTTAAGTGATTGCTCCTTAGAGAATGTAATTCCATGTCTGAATGGTAATAAACTAGTCTTGGAATTTTCCATGCTAAATCTAGCCAATATCTTATCGACATAGACCGCTTGAGACAAGACTAAAGTTTTATTCTTCTAGTCTCATAGTAACTTGATACCAAGAATATAACTTGCCTCTCCCAGGTCTTTCATATCAAATTGTTTTGGTAATCAACTTTTTATTGTAGTCAATACTCCTATATAGTTTCTAATTAGGAGACTATCGTCTACATAAAGAATTACGAAGGATACAGATTTTTCTTGAATTTTATTTTACATACATGGTTCATCAATGTTCTGAATGAATCCAAACAATTTAATCACTTGATCAAATCTGATGTTCCATGACCGGGATGCTTGCTTCAATCCATAAATGGATCTCTACAACTTACATACCATGTGTTCTTGGCCTTTTTGTATAAATCCATTTGGTTGCTGCATGTAGATGTTTTCTTCAAGATGCTCGTTAAGAAAGGCAGTCTTGACATCCATTTGCCAAATTTCATAATCTAGCACTGCAGCAATGAAGAGCAGAATTCTAATGGATTTAAGCATAGCAACCGAAGAAAAGGTTTCCTCATAATTGATTCCCTCTTTCTAAGTAAACCCTTTGGCTACTAATCTTGCTTTAAATGTTTCCACCCTTCCATCTACTCCTCTTTTTCTCTTGTAGATCCACTTGCACCCTATAGATTTTACCCCATTTGGTGCCTCTACAAGTTCCCAGACTTTATTGGAATACATAGATTCAATTTCTTGATTCATGGCATTTTTTCCAAAATTTAACATCTCTATCTATTAGAGATTCGTTAAAACTAGTGGGATCTTGTACATATTCATCTGAGATAGCCGTATAGGTTCTCTCAAAAGCATGTATCTCGCAGGTAACCTAGTTACCCTCCCACTACGACGAGGTTCTAAAAGTGATGGTTGTTCAGGGATAATCCTGTGTTGATCATCTGGTTGTTGTTGTTCTTCTTGTTCTGTAACAGGAATTGAAAACTGAGCATCAACCTGATCACCTGACAGTTCTTCAAGTAGTACCTTACTCTTAGGTTTGAAGTTATTTATATAGTCTTCCTCGAGGAAAGTGAAATGTGTGCTCGCGATCACTTTACTATCTTGGGGACTATAAAATAAACTTTCCCTTGTTCCTTTGGGATACTCCACAAACATACAAAGCTCAGAACGCGAATCCATTTTGTCTGCCTTTGGTTTCAGCACATGTGCTGGTGATTCCCAAATACGGACATGTCATAAACTTGGTTTGCGACCTGACCATAATTCTATTGGGGTTTTAGGTACTGACTTAGATGGAACTAAGTTCAAGAGGTAAACTTCAGTTTCCAGTGCTAGTCCCCAAAAAGAGATTGATAATGACGAATAACTAAGCATAGATCTCACCATATCCAAAAGAGTTATATTTCTTCTTTCAACTACTCCATTTTGTTGTGGTGTTCCCAGGACAGTCAACTGAGATATAATCCCATTTTCAACCAGATACTCTTTGAAATCTCTTGAGAGAAATTCACCACCTCGATCAGATCGAAGTTTCTTTATGTTCTTATCTAATTGCTTTTCTGTTTCAGCCCTATACTCTTTGAATTTCTCAAGAGCTTCAGGCTTGTGACGCTTCAGATAAACATAACCGTATCTCGAGTAATCATCAGTGAAAGTGATGAAATACTCATAACCTCCTCGAGCTTGTACATTGATTGGTCTACATACATCTGTATGTACCAATTCAAGTGGTACTGTTGCACGTACTCCTTTAGTCGAGAATGGCCTTTTGGTCATTTTTCCTTCTAAACAGGATTCACAGAGTGGCAATGATTCATTTTCTAATGGACCTAAAAGCCCATCTTTGATCATTCTCTGTATTCTATCTTGGTTTATATGATCCAAGCGTAAATGCCAGAGGTAACATTGGTTGGAAGAAATATTTCTTTTCTTAGATAAATGTGTATGCTCATCATTATTTATCAATGTGTTGTGCATAGAATGGATCATTGGACTTAAATGATATAAATTATCTTCCAATGTACCAGAACAAATAAGTCTCTTATTATAAAAAATAGAAACAGAGGATCCAAAATTTATAGTGTACCATTGCTTTGACAAACAAGCTATTGAAATTAAATTCCTCTTTATGTCTGGAACATAAAGACAATTATTTAAAATTAAAGTCTCATTATTAAAAGATAATAAAACAAATCCAGTCTTCACTGCTAACATGAATTGTCTTGTCTCTAACTACAACTTGACGCTTCCTTCACTTATTTCTTGGTTTCCTGAAACCAATAAAGTGAATTACAAATATGATTGGTTGCTCCTGAATCCATCACCCAAGTGTCAATAGGATTCTGAACTAAACATGCCTCAATTAGAAAAAGATTTCCCATACCTGATTTCACAATCTTAAGACAATCCTTTTTCCAATGACCTTTCTGTCCACACTTGAAGCATTTGCCTTTCGGCTTGCCATCTTGCTTAGTAGACGTTCTCCTTTTCCCAGCTTTCTTCTTACCTTTGCCTTTCGACTTAGGTCTAGAAGAATAAACTTTTTCAGCAATATTTATGCTTCCCAGAGATTTCTCAGCACGATAGATCTCTTCAGCATAATGGAGTTCGTTCATTAATTCAGTTAAGGTCATGTTTATTTTGTTCATGTTATAATTGACCTTAAACTCCTTGAATGTTTCTAGCAGAGATTCTAGCACCATGTCTATCTTTGAGTTATCATCGATTTGTGCTCCCCGAATCTCAGCCTCATTCAAATAGTCCATCATTTTGAGGACATGATCATGAAATTTTGTGCCCTTCCCCATTTTACTGTTCATAATTCCTTTCAGCGCTGCTTGTCTCGCAGAGCGAGTACTCTGCCCGAACATCTGTTGGAGACTATCCATTATTTCAGTGGCAGTCTCCAAGTTCTGATGTTTGGGCTGCAGAATATTAGAAATCAAGGCTAAAATGTAGTATTTTGCCATTTCATTAGCCTTTTGCCATTTCTCATAACGCCTCCTCTGATTTCTATGAGCATCATCCGCTAGAATTGGAGGGCATGGCTGGGTTAAGACATATTTATAATTTTCACCAGTCAAGACAATGAATAGATTTCTTTTCCAATCTATATAGTACTCTCCAGTGAGTTTGTTTTGACTCAGAATAATAGTAAGTGGGCTCAGGGAAGACATTTTCTGAAAAATAAAACATCCATGCATAAATAATTTGAAATAATATTCACAATAAATGACAAAAATGCATAAAACCATAACTGCATTTTAATTTATTGTAATGATAATCTAGTTCCGCTTTGACAAGTTATCCGTTGGGGAAGTCATGTCTATACTTACTAGACCCAACTACCCATTGTATTATTTACTTTCATGTAGAGACATGATAAATAATTATCGTTATCCTTTTTAGGCCTAAATTTGTTAACAGAGCTTCGTTGGGAAGGTTAATAACAAATTTTAGTTGAGTGTATAATCATTGTTTCAATCTACGTATTTTTCATATCAATAGTCACCGTTGGGGTGAACAATCGATTGAAAAATATTTTAATTTTATCTTTGAAGAAGTTCATCAAATAAAATATCTAATAGATATACCCTCCGAAGAGAGCATCACCGTATCATGAAGTCGAGGTATATATATAATTTTATTATTGAACTAACAATGGAGTCCGTGGGAAAATTATCTAGAATTTTCCCTCTCCCACTCAATATTTTAAAATTGGTTTTTCCTTTTAAAATATATATATTGTTAATTGCATGCTTCCTATAATATTATCTAGATGATATCCAATATTATTAAGCATACGCAAATTTCAAACAATATAATGAAATTCATTATTAATAAATGACATGTGTCATTATGCATAGAGTGACACTACCTATTCAATATGACATGTTATCATCCAAAACATAATATATAAAAAAAATTAAATAATCTTAATTCATGGCTTTCCTAATAATGAAAAATACATTAACCCTAAGCCTAATCTTCATTGGGCTTCTTGTCAATGTCCATCTTCCATAAGCTTGTCTTTATTAATGGACTAGGGGAAATTGAGCTTTTAAATTTATAATTGGTCCAATTTTAATTTTGAAAGGAAATAAATAAATAATTAAAAATATTATTAAAATAAAACTTTTGGACCAAAAATAAATTTAATGTAATCAATTTTATCTATGCATTTTAATCCATTAAGCCCTATTGAAATTGGGCCTAAAATTAGGATTCATTAAGCCCAAAACTGTTTTTGGATTTAAACGAACAAATAAAAAAATTCTGCCCAAAGGAAAAATTATGAAACCATAGGGACCTCCATGATAAAAATCATGAAACCCTAAAATCATATTTTTCTTTCTTTCTTCTTCCCTAGCCGCCATCTCCACAAACGCCCAGCCACTGTTCACTATTCCCACTGATCTCCGACGCATCTCCGACGCCAAACCAACCACTGCCGCCTGATAACTCTAGGAAATGAGAGTTATTACATCAATTCTACACTTGAATCAAGGTCACTTAGAGAACAAATAAGGTGTTTTTATTACATTTTGGGTACCTTTTGCATAAACATTCATTTTAGTTGAATTTTAATAAGTTTTTATTGAATCATAGTAATTTGTGCTAAAAACAGGTTTAAATTATATGTTTTAAATTCATGAGAGGATGTTGAGGCATCAGAAGAGCAAGAGGAGGAATGAAAATGGCCACAAAAGAAGTAAAGCACAATTGGGAATAAAACAGTGCTGTAGCAATCTGGGAGCAATGCAGGAGAGAACTTAGGGCAAGTCAGCAATAAAATCGCGATCTGCATGTTTCCTAATTCAAACATATGCATGCTCATGGGCTTTGGTTTTAACCTAATTTGCAATATAAAAAGGAGGCATGCACTACATAGAAAGGCGGCAAGGAATTATCATCTGAAATAATTACAAAGGCAAGAAGAAGGAGATCAAGATTGGAGAGTGCTAATCGGAGACAAAAAGAAGAGAGCCGTGCAGAATTATTGGCCTTTCATCGTGCTCAACTTATATTTTCTCTTTTTTTCCTTAAATTGTTGGGATGTATTCCAAGTTCAATATGTTTGTGTTTATTTTTCGCATCCAGATTATGAACTAAATTTACTTGTAGTTGGGTGACAAATAATCCAATGGGTTCTTGACTGTTCTATTATGTTGTTATAGTAATGCTGTAGCATTATACTCTAGTAGTTATTATGAATACAACTGTTATTTCGGTTGACCACCTATTTAATAGTTTCAGTTAAGATAGAGCAGCAAAAAGGCATGTCTTAGCGGATATTATTATAGTAGTACTTGTTCTTAAGTTAAGTTTCCTGGATTAGGTTATCTTGAATCCCATAAGGGCAATACTTGAAGTAAGATTTGTGACACTCTAGACATAGGTGTTCACCTTGTAGGGTAGAGAGATTAAAGGTTATAATGCCATACCATAAATATATGAGCAACTGGTCCTTGTTAGTAGATTTAAAGGTATGAGATTTCCAACATGCGATAGTTGCGGATGCAGATTTATTCTACCCATTGCTGCTACACTTATAGTAATAACTGGTACTAATTCGGTAAACAACAGTCACCCCATTAGGAGAGTTTGATCATTCAACTACTATATTCTCAATTGAATCTTAGACACATTCAACTCGGTTTATTTCAGTACAGTATTGTTTTATTTTCATCTCTCACAATTATTAGTTGCATAGAATTATTCGGCAATTGTTTGTTTCGGTCCTTAATTGACTGGCATTATTGTGATTTGCTTTAGCATTTTGAGTAACATCAATACCCGTGGAGACGATCTTGAATACTCATCACTTTATTACTTGTTGTGTATACTTGCACATTGGCATTGATAATAATTGCTTATAGAAATTCTTATATATTAATATGAGATGGCTCTGATACCAATTGATGGAGAAAAAAAAAGATCAGTTTTTTAAATTTAAATAAAAAAACCTTTTAGAATCGCTCTCATATAATATATAAGAATTTGTAATCTAGAAATCTTACATTGAAAATTCGATTTGACTTTTTTCGCTGAAGTGATTTAGGCTCCCAGATCACGATCCGTCACTACCACGCTTGTTAGATCACGAACTGTCACCAATGATCTTCTAGGTTATGACTCAGATTCGATCTGTACTTGACGTGTGGGCGCTTTTATCACTACCAAAGCAACTAGTACGAGAAATTTTTTCTCTCAACAATAGAGAGAAAAATCTTTTTCTCTGATCTGTATAAAGTAGCTGCTCTCTTTTTCTTTTGAGAAAATAAGCATTTTTATATTTCCCTTTAGTGAAAACACTAGGCTCCAAATAATGAAAATCAAAACTCACGTTACTTGCTTTTTATATAGGGGACCCACCTTGTAAAATAATATAAAGCCTTTTACACACAAGCTAATTAAATGAAGCCTCCCACTAAATGATATATTTAGGGTTTTGATCCAAATAGCTAGTTATCTTGCTTATTAATCCAGTAGTGGTATAGTCAATTAAATGAGCTAACCCGGGGATCATTTGGGAACATACAATAGTGGCTATAACAATTAGGCCTATAATTAAAATTGCCTAATTTTTTAATTCCAAATCTACTCCACTAAAAGATTGGAATTGACCTTCATAATTGTATGCTCGAATAATAATTCGTCCCAAGCCACATTGATTTCTTTACTGCACAATCCTTTGTACCACATCATTAATTAAATCGATATCTCAATTGTCCAATCAATTTAATTAAATCTTATTCTTTGATTCTTACTGGTTTTCTCTAATGATCATTTTCAACATACTAAATATGTTGACACACTTTGGCCAGAGAATTCTATGATCAAGTATCGAAAACCCATCAAGAGATGTGTTGTACAAATTCTATATTGTAAATCCATAACTCCAATACTCATAATTGCTCCCACCAAGATACCGGGTAATCTTGACGACAAGTATGTGTCGTGCCCATTGGTAACTCAAATGGAATAACAATTACAATCATGAAATCATAATTAACTCAAGATTAAGATTACAGTAAAATCAATGCCTATGAGATTTAATAAGTCTGACAGTTATTACAAAGTTAATTAAATCTCATATGTGATCCTGTTCAATGTAGTCGTACTACATCAATAAATTCATACATAATTAAGATAAATCATTTAATGAATTCATTACAGTCTATACTTAAATAAAGTGCCCAACTTTATTTATCAATTGCGAACTAAATTTATTTAATCATAAGATAACTTGTATTTATGTCTTCTGTGAATCCACATGGTGATCACATAAATACATATAATATGATTAAATGAACTTTAATCAAAATAATAATGCAATTAAGATATTTGAATAAAATACCTCGTTTATTTTATTAATTAGAAAAATTGTTTTATTAATTAGATTGCCATAAAACTGCTCCCCTTGCAAAGGTGAGCAAATAACATGATATGGATTTTCTAGAATTAATATCTCCTACTATATTTGCATCTGTGTACATTTATAACATAGGTTTATCACCATCAAAACATAAACATGCCTTCAAAGTGCCTCTGAGATATCTGAGAATCCACTTCACTATTGTCTAATGCTCTTTGCCCGAATTAGAGAAAAACCAGCTGACTACACTAACTGTTGAAGCATAAGGAACTTCTTTCATTTCTTACTTTTCTTTATCACTTGTAGGACAATGCTCAGAACTAAGCTTGAAATGGTCTGCAAGTAGATAATAAACATATTTTGCCTTGCTCATGTTAAATCTTTCAAGAATCCTTTCAACATATGCTTCTTGAGATAACTATAACTTCATTTTTATCACGGGAAATCTTCATGCCAAGAATCTGTTTTGCTAGTCCCAAGTCCTTCATTGCAAAAGAGTTGCTGAGCTCTCTCTTTAGATTGTCAATCTTACTAGCATCCTAGCCAATAATCAACATGTCATCCACATAAAGCAGAAGAATGATAAAATCATTGTCACCAAACTTCTTCATGAAAACACAATGATAATACATTGTCTTGTTAAAACTATGATTCTCCATGAAAGAATCAAACTTCTTGCACCACTTTCTTGGTGCTTGTTTTAGCCCGTACAAAATTTTCTTCAACTTGTACACAAGTTTTTCTTTGTCGTTGACACTGAACTCGTCAGGTTGCCCCATGTATATTTCCTCTTCTAAGTCACTGTGTAAGAAAGCTATTTTTACATCAAGATGTTAATCTCTAAGTTCAAGTTAGCTGTTAATCCTAGAATAACTCGAATAGAAAATAGTTTCACCACAGGACAAAATATTTCTTCAAAATCAGCACCATTTTTTTTTCTACTGGTGAGACATGGCTTCTTCAAAACTTTCTGGCTCCCCTCCATCTGTAAGCATTATATACTCATGTGGAATATATCTAGTGAAAGATCGTCGTTTTATAGTGGATATTTTTAATTTTAGTTCAATTAGTGGTGCAAGTGTTTCTGGAGGTGCTTGCTCAACTGGTTTTGTTAGACCATTATTATTATCCTCTTTAGCTCCCCCGTAATTATCATGAACTACAGGTGGAGAAATTGAAGTTAGAATAATAAGAATTTGTGGAGATGACTATGATTCATTATTCTTCTCTGCATCACCAACTATCTGATCTTAAAAAAACACAACATCTCTATCCCATTATCTGTACCCAAGTTCTTCATGTCCATAGACTAAGAAAATGCATTGTTTGGCATTATCATTAAGGTTTGTTCTTTCATCCTTAAAAATGTGAATATAAACAGTTAATCAAGTCAACTACAGTACACATAGCCTCTGCCTAGAAAGATTTAGGATGCTTGGAATAAAAAAGCATTAACCTAACCCTCTCTTCAATTGTTCTATCTATCCTTTATGTAACACTATTCTGTTGATGGGTTTTTGGTACAATCTTCTCAAGTCTTATTCCATAAGATCTGTATTACTGCTCAAATAGTCCTTTATATTCACTATCATTATCTGCCCTAACACATTTTAATTTTCTTTCTATCCCTCACTCAATATAAGCATGGAAGAATTTAAATGTATTATGTATCTAGTCTTTAATATTTAAAAGCAAAAGCCCACACTTTTCTAAAACAATCATCTATAAAGGTTACAAAATAAAGTACATCTCATATTGATCTACTTTACATCATACAAATATAAGTGTAAATCAAATCAAGGATTTGTGATGTTCTAGATGGATAAAAGCTTTTAAAAACTACTCTATGAGTCTTTCCAGCCAAGCAATGAACACAAGTCTTGAGGGACATACCTGCAATATTCGGAAGAAATCATTTTCTAGCAAAAGTTTCCAGACCTTTCTCACCAATGTGACCAAATCTCTTATGTCATGTCTCATGTCAGAATCTTTTACAGGCTCATTCACATCTTTCTTGATCTTGGCTTCTATAATATAGAGAGTGTTTACTTTCCTCCCCTTAGCTAACAGTAGAGAACCTTGTTGAGCTTCCATTTTTCTTCACCAAATTGGTTAGCATAACCATCATTATCAAGCTTACCTATAGAAATCAAATTAAGGCAAATATCTGGTATATGTTTAACATCTCTAAGCAAACAACTTACAGCCAATGTTGGTTTCCAAGCAAATATCTTCCATGCCCACAATTTTGGATGCCCCCTTATTTCCCATCTAAACATGGTTGTTGAGTACTAGAGAATGCATATTTATACAGGATAAAATTACCATTTTATACTCTAAGTCTCATTAACATTTCCACTTTTACATGTTTAAATTCTCTAAACTTTTATTATGTGTGTTTTATTATAATTTAACAATGTCATGTATTTTGAGGATATTTTGTTCATTTCACGACAAACGAAAAGTCAAATAGCAAAACATATGATATTTTAAAACCTGAAATGGTTGAAAAACTTAGAAGAAGCATAAAATGGTAGTCAATCTGCTTACGTAAACGGCATTGTTCACATGTATGACACTGTTCATAAATACGGTACGACGACGTGGCATTGACTGATGATGTGGCAGCATCTTATTGGACTGAAATATTGATGTGGTGTTGACGGATGATGTGTTCCAGCCAATCAAAACATGCCATGTGGCGCAATCTTAAGTATTCAAATTGTTTTCTTCTTATGGCCATGATTTACTTATTGTATTTATAAATAGTAAGGTCCCCTTAATTTGACACCCCTGAATCCATTTTTGAACTCTATTTTCAGTAATTCTATCTTCATCTTGTATTTTCTATGTATTTTAATAAAATTATTATTTTATCCTTAACTCAATTATGAGTGACTAGTTTAGTTTCAAGCTTGAGTTGAAGGTGAAGTCTCAATATGATCCATGGGCTTAATTAGCTAAGTATATTTTCTTTTCCTCTTTGATTTATGTGGCTGTTTTGACTCATTGTCGATAGATAGTGTATCCTTTCTAGGTTATTTGCAAACACATACAATTGTTTGAGAGAAAATTCGAGTAATCTTCATTTCAATATCAAAATTAAGTGATTGTAAGTGTGGGAAGCACTTTGGGAAAGAGGCATGGGATCATCTTTATTTGTAAAGGTTTGTCAATGCCTTGCAAGTCAATTGTAAAGATCTTAAAGCCTTGGGTCGTAGAAGCTTGGATAGTGAAATCCTCAAGTTGGGTTACCTAGAAGGTATGAATGTAGGTGGAGTTTGCTGAACCATGAAAAAATATTGTTTGCTATCTTCTCCCTTATTTCTTTACGTTTGTTTATTGTTAAATTTATTGTTATTGAATTTTTTAAGGTATTGGTTATACTTGTTTTGTGATTTTATTTGCTTAAGTTCTGAAAATCCAATTCACCCCCACTTGGATTGCTTAGCTCGAATTTTAGATACTATAAGATCAGTTCGATCATATGTCTTATCTCTTTAGCTTCTACTTGATGTTTGATGCTCCTAGTATTTTTTATGTCATGCTATTTGGTGTTTTGTATTGTCCTGCATGTTAGAGTAAGTTTATAAAATAAAGTAACTTGATTTTTAAAACTACTTAAACTTATTTTAGATGGCGTTGAGGCCACAATGGTAGATGTTACAATATATGTGCTTTGTATTTGGAGGTAGGAGTGTAATTATATGATTGGCATAGTGTTGTACAAATTTTATTAAACATGCAAGCGCACAAATCTATTGTACAATAGATTTTGTGGTGACAAGTGTCGATCCCATGATGAGGTAAATTTAATTATGCGTAATGTTAATTTTCTAGGTGTATAGGTGAGTTGGTTGGAAGTAAATTTTTTTTATCTTAAGATTTAAAATAACATGGCAAAAATGAATTAAAGATGAAAACAATGCAAAGAAATGCTTGAGTCTTTGGATTCGCACTCAACATTCACCATGAGTTTAATATTTCGTTTTTAGTTTCGATTAATTCATGAGGGAGGTATTTCCACTCTGCATAATCCTCACTCTAATAAATATGATATCAAGCTCTTGGTGTGCTAGAGGTAATGATCCTCCACTAAGTGTGGTGTCAAGAACTCATTGTGCCAGACGATAATAATCTTTCTATCGACAACGTGGCAAAACCATCTACCAAATAACTTAAATACACTCTCTATCGACATTAATTTATTTAGTAGCTACTAATTAAGCCCATGGATCATGTTGAGGCTTCACCTTCAACCCAAGCGTGAAACTAATGTAGCCACTCATAATTGAACTAAGGGTAAATGGTAATTTTATTAAAATATGTATAAAATACAAGATGGAGAAAGAATTATAGAAAATGAAGCTCAAAAACAGATAAAGAGGTGTTAAATTAGGGGGTGAGCCCTTTATTTATAGATACAATGGGTAAATCATGGCGGTCGGACGAAAACAATTTGGATGCTCATGATTGCGCCATGTGGTAAGCATTAATTAGATGGAACACATCATCAGTCAACACCAGATCAACATTTCGGTCCAATAAGATGATGCCACATCATCGGTCAACACCACATTAATATTTTGGTCCAATAGCATCCTGCCACATCATCGATCAACGCCATATAATCAGTCAATGCCACATCATTGGTTCAACACGATGCTGCCACGTTCATCGGTCAATCCCACATCATCATACAGTATATGTGAACAGTGTCGTATTTGTGAATAATATCGAATACCCTTTTATGGTCCTCCTAGTGTTTTTGACCATTTTGAGTTAAAAAATACCATCTGTTTCACTGTCTGACTTCTCGTTGTCATGAAATGGCCAAAATATCCCTAAAATACGTAAAATACTTAAATTATAACAAAACACGTGTAATAAAAATTTAGAGGATTTAAACACGTAAAAGTGAAAAATGTTAGTGAGACTTGGAGCATAAAATGACAATTTTATCCTATATAAATATGCATTCTCCAGTACTCAACATACAGACTATGTCACTGAGTGGTTACAGGATTATGTTCAAGTTCTAGCTAATTTTTTTTTTCCTCTTTTTCGCTACATGTGATACTCAATAGTTTGAAAAGAGAAGGCTTATCTATATGAGAAGATTGATGTGCTACAGGATCAAAGCAAAACACTGTAGAGTCAACTTAGATCTATAGGATTGCTTTACTATATTTAAGGGTAGAGAAGGGGTAAGTATGCTAACTTCCCACAACAGAATATAATTGAAGTGAAGGATACTAATACTCTTCAAAACAACATTGCAACAATTTGTTTCTTCAACAATCCTTAGACATTCTTTATTTTTTCTTTTTCTTTTGGGCATATATAATAATACTCTATTTTTGTTGATACTGTATTTTTATTCCTTTCGCTAAGCTCAACCTAAATATCCTCATAAATCCTCTAGTAGTGGAATTTTCTTTTTGAAGTAGTATGTACAATCCATTTTAATTATATGGGCTAAAAAAATTAGCCTCAGTCCTTTAGTCTAGTTTTTGTACGAGCTTTAGTTTAGAATGCTCTAAAATTTTCCTTAGTGTCTTTGTATTTCTAAGGTAGTTTCTTTTTAAAAAAAGAGATACTTTTGCTCATGAAAATATGTGGAGCATGAGAAATCACAATTTGTTAGCATGATGGAAAAGAGTTTTCAATATGCTGCATTTCTTTTACATCTTTGGTGATCATTTGCCTTATATTAAGAGGGCAGACCTTGCTAGAATTTCATAAGATCGATAACTCTATTATTTTAAAGTGTTTGTAGGGCTTATTATACTGTTGGCAATGCCTATGCGGCACCTTATTTCAAAAACCTAAGTTGTCGGAAATTTTCATAAGGTTTTCCTCACATTCATATAATCGATTATGTGAGTATTTCGTTTAGGGCTTTCTAACCTATAAATGTTTGTGTAACTACCCTTAGATTAGACATCTTATAGCAAAAAGCATTTATAAGGGCATTTGCACATTATACATGCTTCCGCATGCTTAGAAGATGCAACTAATGTGAAATAACATTCATAAGAAAGTACAAATTTTTAAGGAACAAATTGTAATAACTCCAACATGATTTTTGTTTTTGGTCATACTTGTATCTTATGCTCATATTGTGAAAAATTTATTGCACTCATAAGTGCCCAAAACTATTGCAGTATAAATTTATGGTGTCGAATGACGATCACACAAGGAGGTAAATTTAATCTTGTTTATGGTTAATTTGCCAAGTTTGTTTGTGAATTGATTGGATGTGATTTTTTAGCGGTATAAGAAAAAAGTTGGTGGGAATAAATTAAAGATGAAACAATGCAAATAAAGCATTTCAATCTCTAGATGCACACTCAACACTTTACTGTAGGCTTAATATTCCTTTTTAGTTCCAATTAATTTATAGGTGGAGAATTTTCATTTTTCATAAGTCTCATTCTAGTAAATATGATATCAAGCACTCATTGTGCTAGGGGAAATAATCTACTACTAAATGTGGTGTCAAACACACGTTGTGTTAGGTAATAACAATTTTCTGTGAACAATGTAGCAAGACCGTCCACTCAATCACTTAGATACACACTTTGTCAACACTGAGTTAAGATGAACCACCAATACCAGAGGAGAGTTTAATATGTGATATCTAAAAAATATCGTGTAATATGCTCATCATGCCAAACAATAATGATCTTGTACTAAGGTGCCAGTATATCGTGCAAAATTTAGACAAGATTTACTATCTGTCAACGATGAGTCAAAACAATCCACATAAATTAGAGAGAGAGAGAGAGAGCATGAATAAACTTACCAAATTAAGACCAAGGATCATGTTGGGGCTTCACCTTCAACTTAAGCTTGAAATTAATTTAGCCACTCATATTGAACTAGGGGTGAAATAGTAATTTTATATTAAAATATGTAAAAACACAAGATAGAGCAAGAATTATATAAAATGGAGTTCAAATTTGGATTCAAAACTGTCAAATTAGCGGAGGAGTCCTCTATTTATAAATACAACGGGTAAATCATGGCCATCAGATAAAAACTATTTGGATGCACAAGATTGCACCATGTGGCAAGCTCTGTTGGATAGAACACGTCAGTAGGGTTGTCATTCTATGTATACACACATATCGTACGCATATTTTTTGGTCGAATAATACACTACCACAACATTGGTCAATGCCAAAGTCAATAGACTTTAATTCAATGTGTTGCATGTAACTTGCATGCATTTTTTAGTCCAATAATATGTTGCCACATCATCAATTAACACAAAAGTCATTGATTTAGTGTGTGCAAGTCTACAATAAGCCCATATGTAGGTCGAATGGAATGCTGCCATATTATCAATCAATGACACATCAGTTGGGCTCATTAAAGTTATGATTTTGCGCTTTATGCCTTTTTTTAGGGTTTTTAGCTTTTTTGAGCTAAAAATGCTATCTATTCTACCGTCCGATTTTCATTCAACATGAAAAATCAAAATACCTTTGAAATACGCAGACTATTCAAATTATAACAAAAAGCAAACAATTAAATACATAAAAATAAAGATGTTAGTGATACTTTAAATGTAAAATGACAATTTTACCTTTTATAAATATATATTCTCCAACACTTAACACAACCTCCAACTAGCATATTATTAGTCCCTAGCAACTTAAGCAATGATATCTAGCAAAATTCGAACCCAAATTTGAATTTTTTTTTTTGGCAATTGTGTTTACTTTTTAATCAAATAAATAGTAGTAATTACTTGAAAATATAAGCATTATCTCCGGCCTAAAACATATCACTCCTACATCAACCATTTACACAAATCAGTCTAATAAACTCATGCAAAATGATCAATTATCAAAGATATATTAATCAAGCTACTTTCAAGAATAACATGTCAAACCCTAAAATCTCACAGGTAAGAATGGCACTCTAAAAAGAAAATAAACCCAATAAAATAGTCACTCCAAGGAATGGTAGATTGAGAGAAAATAATAAAAAAAATAATATGATCTCAAGTCAAAAGAATTACTAGTCAAGGAAAATAGCCTATATCAAATGGCAAAGTCAATAATATTATTTATTTTTACTATTAGAATAATGAAATTTACTAACACTAGAATAGTGTCAACAATTACTTTCAGTGGCACTAGTTAACTATGTCAGTAATATGTCAGTCAGAAAAACAGTGACACTTATTTGTAGTGTCAGTGATTACAATTACTATAGTATTACAAGTTTTATGACACTGTGGTATTAATAGTTACTAATAATGATTGCGTGTTAATAGTTCATTTCACTATAGTTTCACGAATATTACGATACTATAGTGACAGTGTTTACTAACAATTATTAAATGTCAATAGTTTGTTTTACACCATGAATACAACATGATAGAATGAATAGATACTAATATTACTATAGTGTCACTAGTATTATGACACAATGAAGCTATTACTTCCTAATACATTTTTTATATTTTGGCATTTCTATTGTTACTCTATTGTTTCATTGTTCTTTTAGTTTTGCCAATCAAAAGATGGTATTTAGAGAAAATATTAAAATTAACCTGAAGTACTAAATTGAACAATTTAAAAAAGTATTTAAAATTCTCAATAAAATTTAAATAAGTATACAATGAAACACTAATACAAATATCTCAAATATAGTTTGAAAGCAACATGATGATAGTTTGTAGAAATCAAGCAATTATCCTCACCACATCTATTGTTTAACCTTCGCCTTTCGATTGACCTTTCCCACCTGCAAGTGCAGTGTATAAAATCAATTCAGAAATATGCTACACAAATCAATTCTTGGATATTTACAAGCAAAAATATACTTCTAATTTACCTAATTATTGTATGTTACAATTAACTTTGCAACATACATGGCCCACTCATTGCGAAGTTGCGAAAGATCACTTTTAGTGTACTCATCGCAACCCTTAAACTTAAAAAATACAGCAACAAAATGTATGCATATATTTTAAAATATGTCTTAAAATAAAACAACAAAATAATTACATATATTTTTAAATCTGTTATGATTAACATAAAAAATGAAGAACATGCAAATAACTTGTATCACCATAGCAAACAATAATTACCAAAGCTACACTCAGCACTGGGCTTCATATGCCTCCATTTTTACATTCAACAGCTCTGGTTGTTCTAGTCTATACAGAAGTGCCTTAAGTGCATAGTAGAACTCACTAAAATTTGGCATCTTGAATGCATTCAATAAAATATTGATCGATTATGTTCAACTAATAAATCTGTCCACTCTATTTAAAACTACAGTAGGATAGAATCTAGAAATATATAGTGTTGTAGCTTTTACCTATAATAAATATACGAAATAAAGTGTATGTGATTGTCCTAGGCATACAAATTATTTCCTCTCATCCGTAGCACAAGATATGATTTTATTACTATTTTCAAGCATTAAGCAACAAATAATTCACGAATTAAACATCTTCACAATTAACGTAATTGACCAGTAGTATTCCATAAACAATGGCAATTGATTGATTAGACACTATTCTTAAGAAAATTCATCCCACAATACATTCTTCAACAAAATATTAAAAACGTTATAGAGGAAACTTACATTGTTTTCAAGATTGTACAAATTTCAAACAATATCTTGGATGTACTTCATCACATAATGACCACATTCAAAGGTGCTAGGTTGTTTCGGAAACTAAAAAAAATAAAAATTAGTTCTAAATAAACTAATGAAAGTAACAATGAAAGTTATAACTTTGTTTCATTAATACCTTCATAAAGACCCATTGCACAACCTTCTTTTTGTTAGTTTTCACTTGATGCATTGTTATCCCATTGCAAACAATAAATAACAGATGTCAGCAAATTAATCCACAATATAAAAAAAATAAAAAAATTAAGTAAATCAGTCAAACTTACTCATTCAACATCTGCCTCAACTCATCATCAGGTTTATCACCTAATGGATCAAGACAAAATATTTTTCGCCTCACTATATCCATTGGTACTAGTGATTAGTATTAAAAATTATTTAATTATCAAGCGATAATAATGTTATTTTGTGCTTATGTTATAATTTATATTTGAGTTTATGCAATATATTAGGAATTATTAATTATGTATTAAATATATCTAATTTTGTGTATTTTTGTGTGCTTATTAGGTAAAATATTAATTTCACATAATTCGAGGCTCCAAACAAATAAACGAATGTCAAATTTGGATTCCAGAGGTCCGAAAATCTTGAGATGAGTCAAGATCGGCTTAAAATTTGGCTTGTGTAAAAAGAGTTGACTTTTTCCTATAGATCGAGCACTGATTGGATGATAAAATGAGCTTACAATAGATATGAGTGCATGAGATAACTGACAATTTTAACTAAATCAACCGTCATGATTCAATGGCCATAATTGTGCCACGTGGCAATGGTTGGTGAAGCAAGTTGTAAGATCCGAATCTTTGTATTTGGGTCAACCCAATCCACCTGTTAACTTGCCAAATCTCAACCATTCTTTTGCTAAATCTAACGAGTCAAACTATGCCACTTGTGATGTTGACTTTTGAAGTTTGACCAGCTGTTGGATCTTCATCTAATAGTTGCTAGGAGCGCATGCATAAAGCTTATGATGAACCGTAAAACACTGGATTATAAATTTATTTTTCTATAAATAGAGTCTCATTTTTATGTTTTTAATCATCTCTCTACATCTCTTTTCTTCCCAATTTCTTTCAATCTATTTATAATCTTGTTTTCCAAGTGTGTTTTTAATATTTTGTATAATTATGTTTACAAATAAATTAAGTTTTATTTTCAATTTTAGTTGTTTTTATTACTTTTAATTATAAGTAATTTAATTTTAATAATTATTTTTATTTCAATTATGCTTAACTAAATAATAATAATTAGGGTAAGGTGAAACTCTTAGGAAATAAATATGATTTAATCAGATTCTATTTTTAATTTTATAAATTAAATTATTTTCTATTTAATTTTATACATATTTTATATTTTGAAATTTTAATTTATTGTAGACAAACAAGGGAGTTTGGCACAATAAATTCTTAATATCTTAATACAAGGTATGGTAAAATGGTATTTTGACTTATTGTAGACAAATTAAATTTTGTCACAATAAATACTTAATCCATCATAAAACTAAAGGGAAAATATTAATAATTTGTATAATTAATCTTTTGGGCAATAAATCTAAAAACAATTGCAAAAAAAATTTATTAAGTTTTATTTACTACGAAGAGTGGATCCACAACCCTAACTAGTTCAATTTCATAGTTTCATTTAAATTAAGTTGTTTATATTCAAGTTATATTTTTATTTTTAGATAAAATAAAATAGACAAATTAAATCTTTTCTCTGAGGATCGACCTCGGACTCACCGAGTTATAATATAACAAGACACTCTTATACTTGGGAGTTAAAAATTACTTTTAAGTTGTGTCAAGTTTTTGGCGCTATTGCCGAGGAAAAATTTTTATTTTGCTTTATTTTTCTGTTTTTGATTTTTTTTCTTTGTGTAAAGTTTCCTTTATACTCCTTTTCCTTTTCCCAATTTGTTCTGACCCTAAATCTTTTAGAATCTTCATTTTCATCCCACATGGCTCAATTCTAAACTTCTAAAAATTGCATTGTGGCCATAAAATTATAAATAATTTGTAATAAGATCCCTAGACAAAATTTCTCACAATAATCAGGGTCCGCTTATAAAACAGCCGTTGTATCTCATATAGCCGCTTTTTATTATTTGTTTATTTGTGCATACAACCAGCCACCTAAAGTAACTGTTATACAAGGAAATATAAAAGAAAATACTAAAGGTAATTATCATCTTCCTACCCTTATTTCAAACAAATATCAAACTAATCAAATCAAACTAAAAAGCTACCGAAGACCCGCTCAACTTTGCATGAAAATATACTTTTCTATTTTTTTAATAACATGAAAATATACTTAAAATATGAGACTCCTATACTACTGGGAATAAAATTTAAGTATCAGTTAATAAAATTGATTGTAACTAATTAAATTATTTTAATATTACATTATAAATTTCACTATATTTTACATAAAAAATTATCATAATATTTTATTAATTTTTTTAATAGTATAGTGTAGTTTGAATATCTAGACCCATAATTAATCCTATTTATTTTCAAATAATTGGAAATAATACACAAAATGACTCAAATATCTACGTACCAATCTAAGGATAGTTTTTATCCAACAATTATCTTGGTGATAGTCCATTATAATTAAATGTAAAATATTTTTTTCATTATTTTTGTATTAATGATAGTTGCTAATGTTAATATGTTACTCTATAGCCTATAACGAAATATTTGTATATTAGACAAATATAATGTTTCTAATATTCTATAAGTTTAAATAATGCTCACAAATAACCTCTTGTGCAAATTAATTCATGTGAATATATATATGAAATTAATTACTTTATTTATTCGTTTATCTTTTATAGTTATATTTATTCACGATGTTCAAGTCACAACAATTTCTATAAATACTTAAAATGGACAATTACATATGTACTATTAATTTTTGATCTATTGCTATTAGTGGTATTGTGATTAATGATCTTATAACATTAAGCTTTGTTATGTTGTTACTAGCCATAATTGTTAGCCAATTTTAATTTGATTAAACTAAACTTAATTACGATACTTATTATCAGAATATGTATACATAAATGACATTGTTCTTATAATAATAATAATAATAATAATAATAATAATAATAATAATAATAATAAAAGAAGATGTTTAGAGTCATACATGAGTTTAACTCACCCATTAGGGTTTAGTAATATTATTAGTAACAATTACAATTCATATTCCCATTGTATAGTAAATGTTAGGGAAAACGTCAACAACGAGCCATGGTTTAGCAAAATGATCATAAAAAGTCCATCTTAATCTCATAATGATCGCATACACATCTTTTTAGACAATTATGCCCTTTGAATATAGTGACTAAAATATATTTCATTTGGATATAATTGTTCAAAAAAAGATCTAAATGGTAAAAAGTAAATGAGTGACATATGTATTTAGAATACAAATTAGGTTATAAATATTGGGATCCTATCATTATTATAAAGTATTAATATAATTATATCAAATTAGTTTAGGACCCATGGGTGTAGCTAAGTAATTTTAAATTGCTTTATTTTAATTGGCTACCTAAGTTTGATTTTTCGGGAGGTAAGGGATTAAAAATGAATATAAAAAGTAATATTTTTTTCTAATAATATAAGTGAATGGATTATTTTTCACTAGGCGGGCAAAATTAGCGCCTAAATGAAATATTTAACAAATTTTATTCTATTTTTAATGTATCAAATTGAATTTTTATAATTTTTCACCTAAAGTATAAATACTTCATATTCTACTATTTCTTTAGAAACCCTAGCCGCTCTCACAATATCTCAGTCCTCACACACTCAAAGCCTCACCGGCCACCAGCCGAGCTGCCATCACTATTCCAACATGTCTAAACTGCTGCCGTATTGACCATCGTAAGCATAGCTACTCGGTTGATTGAAGCCGAAAATAGAGACCGCTGGAGCAGGAGGACCCGATAATCATCAAAATGTAGAAGCAGCTATGAGTCGTCAAAAGAAAGGGCTCAAAAAGCATGCATTCATCTGTGTTCTTTTGGCCTTGGTTAACTCAATTCTATTGGGTTACGGTGAGTCTTCATTCAACACCCTTTTCCTGTTTGCTTTTAATTTTTACTCTAAATGTTAATATATATATATTTGGCATGTAATTGTAATCGGATGGTGGTATGGTGACGTGAAATGAAGCTTTTTGGGTGTAGACATTTGAGTAATGAGTGGTGCAGTTCTTTTCACAAAAGAAGATCTTGACAAACAGTAGTCCAAGTAGAGATTTTGACAAATTCTTGCAGCAGATTCACAGTAAATCCTCTCTCTTCGTTCCTTATTTTCACAAATACTTGCATGTTTATATAAGTTTTTAAATTTCTTTTTATCTAATTGGATAAATTTGAGATGAAATTTCAGTTACATGTCACTGATTTTTTTTAAATTGAAAGTGTTTTACACAGCTGGTTTCTTTGATTGATTCCTTCGGTTACTTGTTTACACCACCCAGTTGAGCTAGTTTATATGCCTTTAGATCACAAACTAACATACCACATGATTTGGTCTTTGATCCTAAAACCTTGGATAGGGTCTGGATTTTGTTTAATTGTCAATGTTTCTTGAATTGTGATTTCCTAGAGTATGGCTTTTCAAACTGCGAGACTGAAAAGTTATTTTAGTTCTTAAAAAATTAAAAAATAATAAGAATCTAAGCCCTAATCTTTCCTTCCATATTCTTTTGTTGCTTAGGGTCTGTGATTCATCAGAATATGAGGGGAGGCTTTTCAGGGAGATCTCCATGCCCTGACAGTCATTATTCTCATTGTAACAGACAGGTGACCTTATCCTGTTACCTACTTGTTTTACTTTTGGTTTTTGTTTTTTGATCGAGCAGCAGTGAATATTTTTTGTGTTTATTTTCTAATTTTTTTCTTTATATAACTCTTGGTTTTATGTTAAAATGAGTGGTGAGGGGATATTGTTGCCATTGTATTTGACTCTGTCTTTAGAAATGTTTTATTAAGATTTACTTTTGCTAATATCACTTGGGTAATGCCCTGGTAATGTTTATCAAATGTCATTACTACCAGTTTATGCTCATTGGCCATAGTTCTTAGTCTCTAATTAGTTTGGAATATTAGGAATATCTTTTTATGGCATATATGTCTTTTCTTTTCGTATATCCTTGCTCTGTATTCAGAGCTGGTTGAATTCTCCTGATGTTATTTCAAATTCTCTCAAGGTTGAAGGGAGTAATGTAAAACAACCCAAGTGCTTTGAAGCTCCATATTCTTTCTATAGAGATTATGATCTCTATTCATCATCTACTCAGTCTGATTGTAAGAACATACATTTAGATGTGAGTAGAATTTGAATTGGAATTATTTTTTAATTTTTTTTAAATGATGAATATGTTAGTATCTATGTGTCATTCAAATAACAGATAAAATAATATGATTAGTCACTGAAAGCACATTTTATATCTTCTCTTTCTTGCTCATCATTTGCCTTGTTGTTTTTATTTATTTATAAGCTTACTGTAGCTTCAACTTTTGCCATTGCTTTCTATGGATTGCAACTATGAATTTAATCAAATTGCACATTTCAGATGTTAAAAGGTCCAATACATCTAATATTGGTCCTTAATTCGATCATGCTATTGAATTCTATTTTTTGCAAGAATTTTTATGATGCTAAGTTTGATTGTATGCTGATTTCATATTGAATCTTACAACTATTCCAACTTGAAAAGAAAAAGTAAACTATTGTACAAATATGCTAAGTCTTGCCTTTTTGGCTTTTCTCTCAATTCAATTAGGGATTTACTTAATTATTGATTGACTTGAATTCAATTATGATTGAATTGAGTAAAATGAAGGTGATAAGGACATTATTTGATCAATTTTTCTGCACAAAATACTGTGGATGTTAACATTGTTTATGGGGAAGGGATTGTAAAATTGTAGATATTGAGGTTTTATAATGTTTGTTGATTTTGCAGTAAGATTGGATGTGAAGAAGAGGATAAAGGCTGATTGAATTAAACAATGACATTATACAAGGTACGAATTCAGAGCTGGTTGACATAGTTATGTCTCTGATTGTATTAAATTTTATCATTTAGCTATGAAAAAAGAGTTTTATCTTCATGTTATATTTATTGTCTTAGAATGGAAAAATGACAACTTGCTCAAGCTATGAAAGCTTGGTAAGGCTGCTCAAAAACCAGAAAAGTGGGGATTGTTAACATGAATATGTTAATAATATTGATTTTGATAATAACAAACTTTAAATGGTTTTTTGATTAAAATGTTGGAGCTATTCTTTAATAAATGAAAGCCTTATAATCATTCCAATCATTCTCTTAAAAGATGGACTTTCAAATTAGAAATGACTCTCTGCATAATCTGGTTTACAATATGATTCTGGAAATAAACGGTGAACCGTTTTCTCTCAAACGGTTAATCGATTAAAACCAGAGAGCAACATTTTGCCTAAGCTCTAACCGATTAAGAAAAACGAAAAACACATAGCTGGGAAGGCTATTGAAAGTTAACGGTGAACCATTTATTATAAATGGTTAACCGATAAAATCCAGAATAGAAGGTTATACTCTTTTGGCATCGTTTAACAAAACCGGATAAGGCTAAATTGCTTTGCAGGTTACTGGAAACAAACGGCGAACCGTTTATTACAAACGGTCAACCGATAATATCCAGAGAGGTCACTTCATGCAAATCCTTAACTGTTTAATGTAAACGGATAACTGATGTTCATCTTGCAGTTCTCTGGGATTTAACGGCGAAAGGGTAATCCGAAACGAAAAATTGTTTGTTTGAAATTTGGCCCAACGGTAAATTTTGACCAGCCTAAACGGTTAACCGTTAATGGTTAACGGCGAACCGTTTTCGGGCCGACAGCTTGAAACGGCTAGTTTTTCAGCTCCAAATATAAATAAGCTCATTCAAATTCAAAGAAGATTGATCACAATACGACCATTGAGCTTATAATCGAGAATACAATCTTCATAGAGTTTTAAAATACATTCTTGCTTCATCTATTCACACATTGGGCATTGATTTGTAATCTTAAATATTGTGTGAGGGAAAAATAATTTGTAATCTTTTACTTTGAGTGATTGTAAGTGTTGGAATACACTTGGGTTAAGAGATCGGGAATAATCTCTTGTTGTAAAGGTTCATTGACACCTTGTAAGTCAAGTGTAAGCATTTGAAGCCTTGGAGGCTTGCTTAGTGAAATCCTCAAGCCCGAAAAGCTTGGAGGCGTGGAGGTAGGCGAGGTTGGCCGAACCACGTAAAATTCTTCGTGTTTGAATCTCTCTTCCCTTATCGTTTTATATTGTGATTGATTTAATTGTTATTGCTTTAAATTCATTTTAGATTTTCATGATATTTTGTTTTAGAATTGAATAATTGTTTAGAATCCCAATTCACCCCCCTCTTGGGTTGCACTACTAGAATTTCATTTGGTATCAGAGCATTGTTCTCTTGTTAGGACTTAATCGTCTAGAGTAAAAGATCCATGGCAACCTAAAATGACTAAACCTTTAGAGAAGGGTAATCCACAACTAGACCACCATTCTTTGACGGTAATTATTATGCCTATTGGAAAACCATAATGAAAATCTATTTGCAAACCTTAGATTATGAAATTTGGGAAGTTGTTTGTGATGGTCCATTCATGCCTATGTTTAAAGATGAAGTAGGAGATGATATTCCTAAACCATCAAGTCAATGGAGTGAGTTAGAAAAGAGAAAAATGTCCCTAAACTCCAAGGCTAGGAATGCTTTATTTTGTGCCCTTGATAAGAAAGAATTCCATAGAGTATCTAATTGTGAAAGTGCACAAGAAATATGGAATAAACTTGAAGTTGTCTATGAAGGGACAAATCAAGTTAAAGAGTCTAAAATTAGTAGATACACTCGTCAATATGAGTTGTTCCAAATGGAACAAAATGAAAGTGTGTATTCTATGTATACTAGATTCACGGACATAGTAAACACCCTAGGTGCCTTAGGGAAGACCTTCTCAAATAGCGAGAAAGTTAAGAAAATCATTAGGTCACTTCCAAAAGAATGGAGACCTAAAAGAACCACCATTGAAGAGGCTAAAAATTTAAATACTTTACCTCTTGATGATTTAATTGGTTCTCTCATTTCATATGAAGAAGACTTGGCAGCAGAAAAAGGGGATGAGGAGAAGAAGAAAAGCATTACTCTCAAAGCTTCAAAATATTAGAGTGATGGAGATAGTGAACCGGATAATAAAGAGTTAGCCATGCTAGCAAGAAGGTTCAGAAAGTTTTTCAAGAAAACTGGAGAGCGAAGAAAATTCAGAAACTTTAAGAACCAAGGGGAAAAGAAAGAGGTAATCGCATGTTATGAGTGCAAGAAGCTTGGCCATATAAGATCGGAATGCCCACTTATCAACAAACTCAAGAAGAAAGCCATGGTTGCAACTTGGGACGATAGCGAGGAAGATTCAAGTGATGAAGAAGGATTGCAAGAAGTATCAAATCTAGCGCTTATGACAATAGGAAAGGATGATAATCTCAATGAGGTAAGTGATCCCACTTATGATGAATTGTATGATGCTTTTAAAGAATTGCATAATGAGTTGATGAAGTTTGGTAAAAAGAATGTATATCTTAAAAAGGAAATGACAAAGCTTAAAAATGAAAATGAATCTCTAAATACGAAAATTACATGTCTAGAAGTAGAGAACAAAGCATTGCATGATGAAATTACATTATCAAATGAGAAACCTAGCATCTCACATGAGCATTTAGAATCACACATAGATGATTTGAAAAATGAAAATGAAATGCTTAAGAAAAAGAGCAATGAGTTGAATGAGATTGTTTTGAAATTTACAAATGGGCAAAAGATGTTGGATAATATGCTTAACTCACAAAAATGTGTTTTTGACAAAGGAGGACTTGGGTATAAGCCTAACTTGAAGCAAAAATACTATAAGAATTATTTTGTTAAAGATACCTCTACAAGTGATCATAAGATTGTTTGCCATTATTGTAATCAAAACGGTCACATGAAATATAGATGTCCCATGAAAAGGAATGCATATTATGGTGTCAAATGTATTTGGGTTCCAAAAGGAACCATTGCTAACTCTCAAGGACCCAAAAAGCTTTGGGTACCTAAAACTTGAGATTTTCTTTGTAGGGATTGAAGAAGAAGAAAAATAAATGGTACTTGGACAGTGGTTGTTCAAGGCACATGACCGGAAACTATGCATGGTTCTCAAGCTTCACCAAAATTGAAAATGGTGGAGACGTATCTTTTGGGGACAACTCAAAAGGAAAAATTCTTGGAATTGGAAATATTGGTAAAGTTTCCTCAACTCTAATTGAAAATGTATGTTTAGTTGAGAACTTGAAATACAACTTAATTAGTATTAGTCAATTATGTGATAAAGGTTATAAAATTATCTTTGATAAATTTAGTTGTGTTATTGAGAATTCATGTGATGGCAAGATCTTGTTTGTTGGGAATAGATGTGGTAATATTTATATCATTGACAAAGAATGTGCATCTACTCTTGATAAATACTTTTCGGCATTGCATGATGATAGTTGGTTATGGCATAGAAGGTTAGGACATGCAAGCATAGACTTAATTTCAAAGATTTCCAAAAATGATTTAGTTAAAGGTCTTCCAAAAATTGGTTTTCAAAAGGATAAAATTTGTGAAGCATGCCAATTTGGTAAACAAATCAAAACCTATTTTAAAAGCAAAAATCATATTTATACTTCAAAACCACTTCAATTACTTCATATAGATTTATTTGGACCTTCAAGGTATGCTAGCTTGATTGGAAAATATTACGCTTTTGTAATTGTTGATGATTTTTCAAGATACACATGGGTATTATTCTTATCTAATAAGGATGATGCTCTTGATGCTTTTAAAGTACTTTGTAAGAAAATTCAAAATGAAAAAGAGTATGAGATTGCATGTATTAGAAGTGATCATGGAGGAGAATTTAAAAATCATGCATTTGAGATTTTTTGCAATAATCTTGGCATTGAGCATCAATTTTCATCACCTAGGACTCCACAACAAAATGGAGTTGTTGAGAGAAAGAATAGGTCTATTTAAGAAATGGCTAGGACCATGTTAAATGAAAATGCATTATCAAAATATTTTTGGGCCGAAGCCGTCAACACCGCTTGTTATGTTTTAAATCGGGTGTTGATTATATCTCATCTCAATAAAACTCCCTATGAGCTTTGGAAAGATAGAAAACCCAACATTGGTTATTTCAAAGTTTTTTGATGCAAATGTTTTATTTTAAACACAAAATATAATCTTGGTAAATTTGATCCAAAATCTGATGTTGGCATCTTTCTCGGGTATTCAAACTCAAGCAAAGCTTATAGAGTTTATAATAAAAGAACTTTAGTTGTGGAAGAATCCATGCATGTTACGTTTGATGAATCTAATCCCTCCTCTACGGAGAAAGGAGTTGCTAATGATGATGCAGATGGAGAGCTATAAGAAGAATCGTCAACAGAGAATCAAGAGAATGCACCACAAGAAAATCAAGAGGATGAACAAGAAGAGCAAACAAATATGGAGCAACATGAAGGTACTTCTCTAACACTCCCCAAGGAGTAGAGGTATGTTTCTTCTCACCCTAAAGATGTAATCTTAGGAGATCCATCACGAGGCGTTACAACTAGATCATCACTTAGGAATACTTGTGAGCATAATGCATTCATTTCTCAAATTGAACCCAAATCCTTTGCGGATGCGGAAAATGATGAATCTTGGATTATGGCAATGCAAGAGGAGTTAAATCAATTTGAACGAAACAATGTGTGGGAATTAGTTCTTAAACCGGAACATCAATCCGTCATAGGCACTAAATAGATATTTAGAAATAAGATGGATGAATTCGGTGTGGTTGTAAGAAATAAAGCTAGATTAGTGGCTCAAGGTTACAACCAAGAAGAAGGAATTGATTTTGATGAAACTTTTGCACCCGTTGCTAGACTAGAATCAATTATAATGTTGTTGGCATTTGCATGTCATATAGATTTCATCTTATTTCAAATGGATGTGAAAAGTGCTTTCTTAAATGGGTATATTATGGCAGAAGTATATGTAAAACAACCCCCTGGTTTTGAAAATGAAAAACTTCCAAATCATGTTTATAAGTTGTTTAAAGCCTTGTATGGATTAAAATAAGCACTTAGAGCATGGTATGATAGGCTTAAAAATTTCTTATTAGAAAATGATTTTTCTATGGGTAAAGCGGATACTACTCTCTTTGTTAAACATAAGGACAAGGACATACTTATTGTTCAAATTTATGTTGATGATATTATTTTTGGTTCTACTAATGAATTGCTGTGTCAAGAATTTTCATCTTGCATGAGTAATGAATTTGAAATGAGCATGATGGGAGAGTTGAAGTACTTCCTTGGACTACAAATAAAACAAAATAAGGAAGGAATTTTCATAAATCAAGCCAAGTATGTAAAAGATCTACTCAAAAGATTTGGCGTTGATGACTCAAAGACCAAAAATACACCAATGAGCACAACCACCAAGCTCGACAAAGATGAAAAAGGCAAAGAAGTGGATATCAAAATGTATTGAGGTATGATCGGATCTTTACTTTATTTAACTGCAAGTAGACCCGATATCATGTTTAGTGTATGCTTGTGCGCAAGATTTCAATCATGTCCCAAGGAATCCCATTTGCTTGCTGTTAAAAGAATTTTTTGTTATTTGAGTGGAACCATAGATATTGGACTTTGGTATCCTAGGGGAACTCATATAGATTTAACATGCTATTCGGATGTGGACTTTGCCGGTTATAAAATTGATAAGAAAAGCACTAGTGGAACTTGCTATATTCTCAGTCACTCACTTGTTTCATGGTTTAGCAAGAAACAAAATTCTGTTGCACTTTCAACTACCAAGGCTGAATATATAGCTGCAGGAAGTTATTGTGCGCAAGCTCTTTGGATGAAACAAACACTTAGAGATTATGGTATTAACCTAGAACAAATTCCTATTAAGTTTGATAATACTAGTGCTATAAACCTTTCAAAGAATCCCATTCAACACTCTAGAACTAAGCATATAGAAATAAGACATCATTTCTTGAGAGATCATGATCAAAAGGGAGATATTGCATTAGAGTTTATTTCTACCGAAAAATAACTCGCCGATATTTTTACCAAACCACTTTGCGAAGAACAATTTTCAAAAATTCTACATGAACTTGGGATGATGGAATTTTCGCATTAACGTCTCTATTCATGCTATTGAGTGTACTGAATTGAGTGACTTATTTGTGATTTAATATTTATGAAATGCTTGAGCTTGATAGTCAAATGATGTATTTGCTTTGTTAATTCTTTATTGATTATATGGATTGATTGTTTGAATACATGTTCATGAATCATGCATTAAAATGGCTCATAAAACATTTTTAGATCAGTTAAATGATCTTGGAATGTATTATTTGGTAGCAAAAAATTAAATCAAATGTGCGAAATTATAGATAAAATAAACAGATAATCGTTTTCAATAAACGGTGAACCGTTTTATTTCATAAACGAGATTATGTGTCTGTCTTTTTACTCTTTCACCGTTTGATGTAATCGGTAAACCGTTTAAAAACAGAGAGTCCTTTAACAGTTACTCCTTAGCCGTTAAGTGCTTAAGCTTTCTCCGTTGCCTACTCTTTAGCCTCTGGACATTACCCTTTAACAATTTAAATAAACAGTTAACCGTTTTTGTGAATATAAAACTATTCAAAGGTTTTTCTTCTCCTTCTCCAGTTACCCTTTCACCGTTTCGGCCATTGTTGCGCAGCCGAAGGTTCCTCAGCCCTCAAATCCTCATTTTTCTTGCTTTTCTTGCCAAATCAAACCTACAACATAATTTCTTATCACTTTTAGAACACTTTCAACGATTCAAAACTTCAAATCAATCCCAAAATTGAAAAATCCCAAATCAAAACCCTAACTACCACGGGTCGGGTTTCTTCGTTTTCAATCCGATTTTCCCCTTTTTTCAATCAAATTGAGCATTAAAATCACATCCTCTACTTATTCCTCAGCCAATCATCAATTCATTTTCTTTTCAACACACCTCACCACACTTCGTTGTACTTATCCATGGCTGCACCCCCTCGGAGAAATCTCTAGCGAAAATCTGTGCCTCCAAGGAATCCTATACCACCACTGGAAGTCTCTAAATTTGCAAGAATTCATTTCCCCACGCCTTCCTTGGCCAAGCGGTTCGAGGATCGCTTCAATGGACGAAAGGTACTTGACTCCTTCTATGTTGAAATTGAAGATTTCAGTAACTTAATTGTATGTGGTAGAAGCATTCCGGATATGCTTCAGCCTTGGGAGTCTGCCATAGACTTTGATGACTGGGTTTATCCCAATTTAGTGCGAGTATTTTATTCGAATATGGAAATCTCCGCCACTCGCCTAAATATGATAGTTACTCAAGTCGGCGGTGTACCTATAGAGTTTGATGATGCAGACCTAACTGACTTTCTTGGTATCTCTAGTGAGGGGCATGATATTTACACTTCTAGGAAAGCCCTTTTCTTTGACAATTTTTGTCATACTGATGGAGTCCGTAATATATGTCGTCGTCGAGACTTGTCTGATGAGATTTGTTTACTTCATTTTCAGTCTCAACTTCTACTTCTCCAAGTTCGCATTCTTCACACTGTTTTACAGCACATAGTGACACCTAGGAAGGGTCACTCGGATGAGGTTACGAGGTTGGACGTTGGCCTACTCGATAGCCTACTCTCAGATCGTCCCATTAACCTTGGGTATGTTATTGTGCGACACATGTTGAGTACTCATGCGGTTAACCACCGCTTGCTTCCTTATGGTAGTCTCATTATTAAGACACTACGACGCTTTGAGGTGCCTCTTCTTGATACCGGTCATATGGAGACTAGACGGATTGGTCCCGAGGTCATGACTAGTATCGATTTTTCTAGGAAGACTGGAGTGTGGATAAAGACAAGCAACTCCAAAAATCGGGATACATTGATTGGTCCAGAGGACGATCGGATGTTCAACAATATCTATCCTCCCGATCAGCTTCCTGACTTTAGATTAGGAGCTCATCCTCATCCTCCGCGTCGCCGTTTTGTCCCTCGGCCTCCAGCTGACTCTGATTCCGAGGAGCGTGCGATGGATGCTGACATTCCCTCATCTTCCGAGCCGCCTCCTGTTCCTGAGTAGCCATCTGCTTCTATGCCGCCTCCAGCTCCAGTTCAGCCCCCTGCTTCAGACGTTGTGCAGCAGTTGATTGCTGATGTTCATTGGATTTTGGAGCGCCAGCAGCTGATTCTTAATCGGTTGGACACTTTTTCTCGTGACCACCAGCAGCTACGTTCTGACTTTCAGACCTTCCAGCAGCAGAGCATTGATCAGTAGCTTGAGCTTATCGCTGGACAGCGCACTCTTCTCAGCTATTTTGGTTATGATCCGGGGAGCACATCTTCTCCACTTCCATAGTTTCTGAGTTCTATTTTTGCACATACATTTCATATTTTGGTTGTTTGTGTGTTGTCATTTATATTTTTATATACACTGCTACCTCTATGTGCTCTTTATGGATTTTTGATGACATGTTTTTGTGATGTTCTTGATGTTGGATGTCTTGATATTGGTTAATGAGATTGTTGGTTTATTGGTTCATGAATTGTTAGTTTGTTTGTTCATGGCGTTGTTGGATGATGAAGTTGTTGTAAATCTTTTTTGGAAGTGTTTAATCTCCTTTTGTATTTGTAGTTTTGTTCTAATTTAATGGGAAACTCTGCCGAAATTTTTGCTCGCCAAAACTGGATAACTTCTTTAACGGATTTGCGGTTTTTCTTTCTCTTTTTTCTTTTTGATGATGAAGGGGGAGATAATTATGGGGAGATTTAAAATGAATTCAAAAATGTTTTCTTGAGCAAAAATCTTTTTATTAGACATTTCTTAATTTGGCCATACATTTAGGGGAGCATATATTAAGGGGGAGCAAAATATTGAATGAAGTTTGTCATCATCAAAAAGGAAGAGATTGTTAACATGAATATATTAATAATATTGATTTTGATAATAACAAACTTTAAATGGTTTTTTGATTAAAATGTTGGAGTTATTCCTTAATAAATGAAAGCCTTATAATCATTCCAATCATTCTCTTAAAAGATGGACTTTCAAATTAGAAAATAACTCTCTGCAAAATCTGGTTAAAAATATGATTATGGAAATAAACGGTGAACCGTTGTCTCTCAAACAGTTAACCGATTAAAACTAGAGAGCAACATTTTGCCTAAGCTCTAACCGTTTATTATAAACGGTTAACCGATAAAATCCAGAATAGAAGGTTATACTCTTTTGGCACCGTTTAACAAAGCCGGGTAAGGCTAAATTACTTTGCAGGTTACTGGAAACAAACGGCGAACCGTTTATTACAAACGGTCAACTGATAATATCCAGAGAGGTCACTTCATGCAAATCCTTAATTGTTTAATGTAAACGGATAACTGATGTTCATCTTGTAGGTCTCTGGAATTTAACGGCGAAAGGGTAATCCAAAACGGCAAACCGTTTATTTGAAATTTGGTCCAACGGTAAATTTTGACCAGCCTAAATGGTTAACCGTTAATGGTTAACGGCGAACCGTTTTTGGGCCGACAGCTTGAAACGGCTAGTTTTTCAGCTCCAAAAATAAATAAGCTCATTCAAATTCAAAGAAGATTGATCACAACACGACCATTGAGCTTATAATCGAGAATACAATCTTCATAGAGCTTTAAAACACATTCTTGCTTCATCTATTCACACATTGGGCATTGATTTGTAATCTTAAATATTGTGTGAGTGAAAAACAATTTGTAATCTTTTACTTTGAGTGATTGTAAGTGTTGGGATACACTTGGGTTAAGAGATTGGGAATAATCTCTTGTTGTAAAGGTTCATTGACACCTTGGAAGTCAAGTGTAAGCATTTGAAGCCTTGGAGACTTGCTTAGTGAAATCCTCAAGCCCGGAAAGCTTGGAGGCGTGGAGGTAGGCGAGGTTGGCCGAACCATGTAAAAATCTTCGTCTTTGAATCTCTTTTCCCTTATCTTTTTATATTGTGATTGATTTAATTGTTATTGCTTTAAATTTGTTTCAGATTTGCATGATATTTTGTTTTAGAATTGAATAATTTTTTAGAATCTCAATTCACCCCCCTCTTGGGTTGCACTACTAGAATTTTAAGGATGGCTACATGCACATATTGAGAGTGACTACATGGGTAAAGGGAACTTGTTTGCAAAGTGAAAGTTAAAAGTCTGTTAATAGTATCATTGCTTCTAGAATGATAAGTTCGTAATGGTGAAATGTTTAGGTTATATCGATGGGAATAAGCCCATGAATTGATGTAGTGATGGATACTGAATTGGAAAATGGTGTTTCTGGTTCATGGAATATTTTGGAGGAAGTACAAAAAGTGATACAAGACAACAAATCAGACATCTTCCTAAAAATATTTAATGGCTTTGTTTGCTTTCTAGGTGTGGTTTGTTTTTCTACTTTAGCTAGATGGCTTATTAATTCCGGTAATAGATTGGTTTGTTACCAATTCCTTGATTTGAGTTACCTTTTTTTTTTTTGGTTTTTTCAACTACTGTGGTATTGATATTCCTACATTTCAAATACTTTGGTAATTAGTAATCCAGTCATTTTTAAGTATTTTGGCTACTTGAACAGTGTCTGGGTATGCTGATAAATTATAAGAATTGTCGAAACTATAATAAACAAATAAACAAGGCTTTGTTTTGGATGCATTTTACTCATGAATGAATCTATATGATTACAAATTTTTGCCAGTTATTTTTAGGTGTTTAGTTTCTATTGCGTTTTGTGAGTTTTTTCATACTGATGCTATTTCATAATTTATATTATTCATGCAATCATGAATCAATACTGCTGAAATTTTATTCTTGTTTATTTGGATGTATTCTCCTCTATCTGTATCGCCATGATCAATTTGTCGTTAAATGAAAGTAAGCATAAAAGAGTATGCCATTTGAGAATATTTTTTATATTATGAATATTGTTGTTAAAAAATTCATCAAAAAATATGTTGTTAAAATTAGAATGTAGTTATGTGTTTATTTTATTTTTAAGTTTCAATTTTTTATTAATACAATATATGACTGATCCTGACTAAGAATTTAGATCATGCATTTGAAATTTGAATATTGTTTATTTTTTCGCAACCCTTTTTTCTAATATGATTTTTTTTATACAGAGACCCATGAAATCTAAATCTCAAATTAGCAGCAGCATCTGAAGTTTAATTTTGTGTGATCAAAATTATTGATGTTAAAAGTTATAAATTGATTTAATTTTGTATTAGTTTATTGATGTTAAAAGTTTTTAAAGAGTTATTTTTTTTGCGAGTTTGTAAAATAATTTCTCAATAGAAGTGGTTTTAGGGTCTTCTTCCTCTGCAATTCTAACTTTTTAGTAGTCGACATATCGGTTCACTATAGTCATTAGCTGCTTAAGTGAAAGTCTTGTATTGGAATTTTTTTTTCATTAATTTTCAACTACATTGGATAAAATAATAGGACAATATAATTTTATTTGTAAATAAATGCCAACAAATTTAAGAATAAAGGACCATTTGAAAAAGATAAGTTAATTAAACATGCAAAAGCATGTTAAAAAATGTTGGTTACTGTAGTGTTAGATTTTCATAATGTCGTAGTGGCTAAAATAAACTTTTAAAAATTATTTTAGCTAAGTCTTGAAAATTAAAGAATTTATTTTATAAATTGAAAATGATATGCATACTTAAAAACGAAAAAGAAGGATACTCATTTTAAAAATAAAACGTGAACAAATCTCATGAGGTAGGATCGCAATAATGATCGTAGTAAGAGTTAAAAAGTAAATAATAATAGTGATAATAATTTAAGTATAATATAATATTTATAATTAATGACATAAGTTTTTGGTTACAGTAATAAGAAATTAAGAAAACTAATTTGAAAAGAAAATAGAGAGGTAAAAATTTAATTTGAATTGAAACAATCTTAATTCTTGATTTATTTTAGTTCAAAGATAAATAAACATAATTAATTGAATGATAAAATGGGCAAAATGATTTTAAAGATCACTAAAATAAATTCAAGTTCAAAAAATCTAATGAAGTCAACTGAGGCCAGAAAAGAAAAGGAAAAAGATAATTCAACATAAATAGATTAAGAAAGTTTTAATTTTTTGTTAAAAAGTTATAATTATTTAAATGATAAATGAGTATAAATGTGAATAAAGGCCAAAATCTCTAATATAGGTGATCAAATTCATGATCAGATCTCCCAGAGTAATGAATAATGGTTTCAACTAAAAAAAATATTTCAACGCGTTAGGTATTGTAACTTGTAGAAATCAATTGTATAATCAAAATGCTTTAAGAATATCTCAGTAATATAAAAGGGTATAAAAATAGTGTTGGACATAAACATATATGTTCTTATTATATTCTACGATAAATCTCATGAGAGATGATAGTAATAATAATAATTTTAGTAACATTATAAATAAATAATAATAGTAGACGAAATACAAATAAAATAATAATAATAATAATACTTATAATAACATAATTTTTTTTAAGTCATGAGAAACTAAAAAAACTATTTTGAAAAGAAAATAGAGTGGTAAAAGCTTTATATGAATTAATTTTTTTTGATGAAATTTTTTTAAAATATAAATGACTAGGTTAATTGAAATGATAAAATGAGCTATCCTAAAAATAAAATAAATAAGTTTCAACACAAATAGGCTAAGTAAGCTTCAATTTTGTAAGTTAAAATAGACAAATATAATTAATTGAATGTTAAAATGGGCATAAAGTTTATAAAGATTAGAAGTTAGGTATAAATAAATTTAAGTTTAAGAAATCTCATGAAGTCAATTGATCGCAAAATGAAAAAAAAAAGAAATTTCAACACAAATAGATTAATAAAGTTTTAATTTTAGTAAGTTTAAATATTATTTTTTATTTACCATCGAAGTTTTTAAAAATTAAAGAAATTATTTCAAAAAGTAAAGAGAAAGAGGAAAATAAATGCATTAATTCATTTTAAGGATAACTAAAAGTAATCAATTAAAATAATTAAATGAGACTATATTTGTATAAAAACTAAAAGCTCAATTATATATACAATAAGCTCAATAGATCTCACAAAATAATGAAAATAGAAAAAAAAAAAAGAGAGAGAGACTTAGATTATGGATCCAAAATATTGGAAAAAAATAAGGGTTGCAATAAAGATTTTTCAATATTATATGGTAAGTTGATATTTACTAAAATACTAAGGGGTCACACATAATTCACCTTATTAATATTATTGTTTTTCATAACACACAAAAATTTGGTATTTAACCCCAATAAATGAAATTTTACCAGGTTAATTGGAATACTAAACGCAAAACTAGTGGAATAATAATTGAAATAAATAAACCCACAAAAGAGAAAGTATAACTAAAATTAGGGACTTATTTAACCAAAAATAAAATTATGAAAAATAAATTTGGTACTTAACCGAAATAATTGGAATATGTCCAAGTCAATAGGAATATTTAATACAAAACTAGAGGAATAGTTAGATGAAACATTTGAATCAATAAGCGAGAAAATCTAATGAAAATAAGGAACTAATCCAACGGGAAATGAATATTACTTGAAATCTAACCCAAAATATTGGTATTGAACGAACTTAGTAGGAATACCTAACACAAAACTAGTTGACTAATAATTTGAAACATGTGAACCTAAAATATGAAAAAGTTTAATCAAAATCAGGAACTAATCTAACAAAAAAAATTATTTCGGTATTTAACCCAAATAACTGAAATCTTACCAAGTTAATTGGAATATTAAACACAAAACTAGTGAAATAATAATTGAAGCATATAAACCCACAATAGAGAAAATATAACCAAAATTAGAGACTTATTTAACTAAAAATAAATTTGGTACTTAACCCAAATAATTGGAATCTGTCCAAGTTAATAGGAATATTCAACACAAAACTAGAAAAATAATTAGATTAAACATTTGAAACAATAAGCGAGAAAATCTAACGAAAATTAGGAACTCATCCAATGAGAAATTAAAATTATTTGGAATCTAACCCAAAATATTAATTTTTTTATTTTCCTAATGTTATATTGGCCATAATAAACTTTTAAAAATTATTTAGCTAAGTCTTGAAAAATTCAAGAACTTATTTTATATATTGAAAATTATATACATGCATTAGAAAAAAGAGTGGTACTCAGTATAAACAAAAAAAAATTGTTCTTAACAAATCTCATGAGGCTTGAGAGTAATAAAAATAATTGTAGTAACAGAAAAAATAAATAATCGTAATAGTAGTAATACAAGTATAATATTATAATATTTGTAATTAATAAATTAAATTTTTGGTTAACGTAATAAGAAATTAAGAAAACTATTTTGAAAAGAAACTAAATTGGTAAAATTTTATACGAATTAAAAAAAATCAATTCTTGATTTATTTTAGTCTAAGGTATATAAATACAATTATTTTAGATCAAAAGCTAAATATAAATAAATTTAACTTTAAAAAATCTCATCCTGTCAATTGATCCCAAGGAAAAGAAAAAAAAAGAAAAAATATTTTTATAACATATACTGTCGTAACTTTAAAAAAATATTTTTTTGAAAAATAAAGTTTTTGAGAAGCATAAGAAATTGCATGCACTCTTACATATTATTTTTTATTTATTGTTGAAGTTTTGAAAAATTAAAGAAATTATTTTAAAAAGTAAAGAGAAAGATGGAAATAAATACATTAATTTATTTCAAGGATAACTAAAAATAATCAATTAAAATGATAAAATGAGAATAATATGTATAAAGACTAAAAGCTCAAGTATATATACAATCAAGTTTAAGAGATCTCAAGAACAAAAAAAAAAAGACTTAGATTATGGACCCAAAGTGTTAAAAATGATAAAGCATTGCAATTAAAAATAACTTGAAAATTTTATTGATGGCATGTAAAATTTTTTCAGCAAGATTGAGGACTTTACACTTGTATCAAGGAGTGCGTTTGTAAAAATTAAAGGAATGTAGACTGGGCAATTATTGTTACATATTATGGTCTTGTGTATTTTTAAGTGCATCCGATAAATTAGTACAACATTATAATTTATTTGTAAATAAAAGCCAATAAATTTATGAGTAAAAAAGACCATTTGAAAAAGATAAATTAATTAAACATGCAAAATCATATTACAAAGTGTTCTTACTATGATGTTAGATTTTCATCGTACCTATTGTCTATAATAAATTTTTGAAAATTATTTTCACTAAGTCTTGAAAATTGAAGAACTTATTTTATAAATTGAAAATTATATACATATTTAAAAATGAAAAGGAAGAATGCTCATTATAAGAAAAAAATGTTGTTAAAAAATCTCATGATTGTAGTAAAGGTCTGGCTATATTGGAACCGCTCTAAGGTAGATACCCTTTCATAATTATACGATCAAAGTTATAATGAATTTTTTTTTACTATTTATCACTTTACGTATGTGGTTATAATTTGTGCTCTACCTTAGAGCAACTCCAAAGTAGTCATAGCCTTGTAGTAATTATAATAATAGTAATAGAAAAAATAATAATAATAGTGGTAATAATCCAAGTATAATATACTAATATTTATAATTAATAACATAAATATTTTTTGAAGTCATTAGAAATTAATAAAACTAATTTGAAAAGAAAATCGAGTGGTAAAAATTTAATTCGAATTCAAAAAAAAAATCTTAATTCTTGATTATTTTAGTTTAAAGATAAATAAATATGGTTTATTTTAAATATAACTAAATACTATTAATTAAAATGATTAAATGATAATAAATATGTATAAAGATTAAAAGCTTAAGTACATATACATTCAAGTTCAGAAGAACTTATGAAGTAACGAAGATTAAAAAAAAAGACTTAAATTAAAGACCCAAAATGTTGGAAATGATAAAGGGTTGCAATAAAAAAATTTTCAATATTGTATAGTAAATTGATATTTGTTAAAATAATAAGGGGTTATATATAATTGGCCTTACTAATATTGTTGTTATTTTAAAAAAGTAATATTAGTATTAGTTAAAAAAGGAAATGGAACATGTATAGTGTTGGAATATAATGAAAATAATAGGAACATAAAACCATTATAAGGTGTAAAAGAATAAGAATAACTTAACTTAAAAGTGGGAATAATTTACTCAAAAGTTGAAAAAATATAATGGAAAGCATGAATTTATGAAGTAAAATTGGACCGTCAGCCAAAATATTGGAATTCACTTAAAAAAGTAGGAATATGTAACAAAAAAATTCTGAAAATAAAGTTGAAATTTATTAACAAAAAGTAGGACTACAAAAAATAAACTTGAAACATCTAATCAAAATATTAGAATTCAATACAAATAGTGAGAATATAGAACCAAAAAATGATAGAAAAATAAGTGGAAGAGCAAAACTTAAAAGTTGGAATAACTTGATAAGAATTTGATAAATTCCAATGAAAAGTCGAGATCCGAAAAATGAACTTAAAAAATTCACCTAAATGTTGGAATTCAATAAAAATAGTAGAAATATAGTATTGTGGAAAAAAAGTTGAAGAGGTTAACACAATAGTCGGAACAACTTACAAAGAATTTGATGAATTCCAATGACAAATAGGGATCTTAAAAATGAACTTGAAATATTAACCCAGGATATTGGAATTTAGTAAAAAACAGTAGGAATATAGAGCCAAAATGTGATGATAATAATAGTTGAAGAACTTAACCAAAAAATTGTAAGTATCTACTAATAATATGATAAATTCTAACAGTTAATGATATGAAAAATAAACTTGAAACATCCACATAAAATATTGAAATTCAATTAAAAGAATAAGAATATAAAACCAATATATAGTAGAAAAATGAGTGGAAGTGCTTAACACAGAAATTGAAATAACTTGACAAGAATTTAATAAATTATAATGAAAAGTAGAGTACTAAAAAATAAACTTGAAACATGTACTCAAATATTGGAATTCAATAAAAAAAAGTATGAATATAAGACCAAAATTTGGTGAGAAAATAAATTGAAAACGTTGACCAAAAAGTTAGAACAACTGACAAAGAATGTGATAAATTTTAATGGAAAGCAGAGGTTTGAAAACATAACTTGATATATTTACCCAAATGTTGGAATTTAATAAAAAGAGTAGGAATATAGAACCAATAAATGATGGAAAAGGAGTACAAAAGCATAACCAAGAAGTTGGAATGACTTAACAAGAGTTTGATAAATTCCAATGAAAAATAGATATCTTAAAAATAAACTTGAAACATTCACCCAGATGTTGGAATTCAATAAAAAGAGTAGAAATATTGAACCAAAATTCGATGGGAATAAAAGTTGAAGAGGTTAACTTGAAGGTTGGAACAACTTACAAAGAATTTGATAAATTTTAACAGAAAGTATGGATCTAAAAACTGAACTGGGTATATTTACCTAAAATGTTGGAATTCAATGAAAAGAATAGAAATATAGTACCAAAAAGTTGTGGGAATAACAATTGAAGAGTTTAACCTAAAATTTGTAAGAACTTACCAATAACTTGATAAACTTCAACAATAAATAAGAATTTAAAAAATGAACTTGAAACATCTATGGCAAATATTAGAATTCAATGAAAAGCGTAGGAATATAAAATCAAAAAGTAGTGGAAAAAAGAGTTCAAAAGGTTAACCTAAAACTTGGAATGAGTTAGTACGAATATGATAAATCCAACAATAACTAGGGATCAACAGATAAACTTGAAACATTTGGAAAAAAAATATTGAAATTACGTAAAAATAGTAGAAATATAAAACCAAAAAATGGTGGAAACAAGAGTTGAAGAGCATGACCTAAAAGTTTGAAGAACTTAATAAGAATCTGATAAAGTTTAACAACCAATAGAGATCTAGAAAATGAACCTGAAATATCCAAATAAAATGTTAGAATTCAATGAAAAGAGTGGAAATATAAAACCAAAAAGTGGTGGAAATAAGAGTGGAAGAAATTAACCTAAAAGTTAAAATAACTTAACAATAATTTGATAAATTTAAACGTGAAGTAGGGATCCAAAAAGTAAATTTGATACATTTACCTAAAATATTGGAATTCAATAAAAAGAGCACGAATATTAAACCAAAAAGTGGTGGAAAAATAAATTGGAACAACTTAGTAATAACTAGATAAAGTCTAACAGAATATGAAGATTAAAAAATAAACTTGAAATATTAACCTAAAAATTAGAAATTTAATGAAAGAACTAGAAATATAGAACTAATAACTAATGGAAAAATGAATTGAAATAACTTACCAAAAATTTGATAAATTGCAACGGAAAGTAGGGATCTAGAAATTGAACTTGAAATATCTAAACAAAATTTTGGAATTCAATAAAAATATTTGGAATATAGAACTAAAAAATGGTGGGAACAAGAGTTGAAGAAATTAACCCAAAAATTGAAATAATTTACCAAGAATTTAATAAATTCAAATGAGAAGTAGAGATTTAAAAACTAAACTTGATATATTTATCCAAAATGTTGGAATTCAATAAAAATAATAGGAATATAGAATCAAAAAGTGGTAGAAAAATAAATCGGAACAATTTACCAATAACTAGATAAAGTTTAACACATTATAGAGATATAAAAATAAACTTGAAATATCCATCTAAAAAGTTGGAAGTTAAGTCTAAAATTATTAAAAGAAATAGATATATCAAATTAAAGTGAAAATAAAGGATGCAATAATGGAAAAGGATAAAAATAAATGGTTAATATGGAAATGGAGGATTAAATAAAATGTAAAAGAAGAAGAGTTGTCTACAAAACCAAAGGATATCAAAATTGGTTTGAAGTAGCTATCTTCTCAATGGGCTACCTCCCATGAAGCGCTTGATTTAAGGTCCTTCAGCCTGACCTTTTTTCTTTGCTCAATAGCTGGGTTCTTTAAGGAGTAACACCTCCTTTGAACATTCTACTGCTGGATGTATGTAATGCTTAACCCTGTGTCCATTAACTTTGAACTCGTGGCTTGTTTGTTCATTTAGAAGATCAACAACTCCATGAGGGTAAGATTTTAACAGCTTAAACGGGCCAGACCATCATGACTTGAGCTTTCCCGGAAATAATCTTAGTCTTGTATTGTGGAGCAACACTAATTGACCAGGGGTCAATTTCCTGTGTTGAATATGCTTGTAATGCCAGTGCTTTGTTCTCTCTTTATAGATTCTTGCATTTTCATATGAAAATAGTTGTAATTCATCAAGCTCACAAAGTTGAAGTTTCCTTTGCTCTGCTGCAGCATGCATATCCCAATTTAATTTTTTTAGTGCCCAATGTGCTTTATGCTCTAGCTCTAGTGGCAAATGACAACCTTTGTCATAAATAGTTCGATAAGGAGACATGCCAAGTGGAGTTTTGTATGTTGTTCTGTAGGCCCATAGAGAGTCATGCAAATGTAAAGACCAATCATTCTTTGTTGGGTTCACCACTTTTTCTAAGATCTTTTCAATTTCTTGGTTGGACACTTCAGCCTGACCATTGGATTGTGGGTGATATGCTGTTGCTATCTTGTGTCTGACTCTATATTTCATTATTGCTGCAGCAAACATTTTGTTACAAAAATGTGTGCCTTCATCACTGATAATTGCTCTAGGAGTGCCAAACGTAGAAAAAACATTTTTCTGAAGAAAAGTCACCATGGTTTTAGCATCATTGGTTGGTAATTATGTAGCTTCTACCCACTTGGAGACATAACCCACAACAACAAGGATATATAAGTTCTCAAAGGATGGGGGAAAAGGTCCCATGAAATCTATTCCCCAAACATCAAAAACTTCCACTTCCAGTATGTTAGTCAATGGCATCTCATGTGTGCTAGTTATGTTTCCTGTCATTTGACACCTGTCACAACATTTAACAAATTCATAAGCATCTTTAAAAATAGTGGGCCAATAATAACCTGATTGAATAACTTTGGCAGCTGTTCTGTGACCAACAAAATGTCCTCCATATGCTGCAGCATGACATGACTCCAGTATATGAGGTATTTCTTCTGCTGCAACACATCTTCTTATTACTTGATCTGAGCATAACTTATATAAATGTGGGTCATCCCACTGATAACTTCTAACATCATAAGAAATTTCTTTTTCTCTTGAAACTTCAGCTCAGGTGGTAGCAACCCACTTACTAAGTAGTTAGCAAAGTCTGCATACCATGGAGATTCTGACTGCTGCAGCATCTGTGCTTGCTGTACCACCAACAACTGTTCATCAGGAAATGTTTCGGTGATGCCCTTCCTTGTCAATGTACTAGTGTCTGTTTCCAACTGTGACAAGTGGTCTGCCACTTGATTCTCAGTCCCCTTTCTATCTTTAATTTCCAGATCAAATTCTTGAAGCAATAAGATCCACTGATTAATCTTGGTTTGGCATCCTTCTTTGAAATTAAATATTTGATGGCTGCATGGTCTGTGTAAACAGTTACTTTAGTACCCACCAGGTAAGCTTTGAATTTGTCAAAAGTAAAAACTATTGCTAGCAACTCTTTCTCTGTAGTGGTGTAATTGATATGAGTTGGAGTGAACGTTTTGCTTGCATAGTATATAGAATGAAAAGCTTTATCCTTTCTTTGCCCTAAAACTGCTCCCACATAATGATCACTAGCATCACACATCAATTTAAATGGTAAAGTCCAATCTAGAGATATAACTACTGGAGTAGTGATAAGAGCTTTCTTTAATTCTCCAAATGCTTGAAGGCACTCTTTGTCAAAGTGAAATGGTTTGTCATGTTCCAGCAATGAACACAGAGGGTTAGCTACTTTGGAAAAATCCTTAATGAATCTTCTGTAGAATCCAGCATGACCCAAAAAACTCCTAATACCCTTTATTGAAGTTGAAGGTGGCAGTTTATCTATTACCTCTATCTTGGCTTTGTCTATCTCAATACCATCCTTGGATATCTTGTGACTCAGCACTATTCCTTCTTGCACCATGAAATGACACTTTTCCCAATTGAGTACTAAGTTGGCCATCTCACATCTTTTAAGAACTTCTTCCAAGTCGTGTAAACAATCATTATATGTTTCCCCAAAAACTGATAAGTCATCCATGAAAACTTCCAAAGTCTACTCTACCATATCAGAAAATATAGATATCATGCATCTCTGAAAAGTTACTAGAGCATTGCATAGCCCAAATGGCATTCTTCTGAAGGCAAATGTTCCATAGGGACAAGTAAATGTAGTCTTCTCTTGATCTTCTGGAGCTATAGCAATCTGGTTGTAGCCTGAATACCCATCTAAGAAGCAGTAGTACTGTTTTCCAGCAAGTCTGTCCAACATCTGATCTATGAATGGAAGTGGGAAATGGTCTTTCCTTGTGGCTTTGTTGAGCTTCCTGTAATCCATACACACTCTCCATCCAGTCACTGTCCTTGTAGGAATAAGTTCATTATTCTCATTAGCCATTACTGTTATCCCTTATTTCTTTGGAACACATTGAACTGGGCTTACCTATGAACTATCTGATATTGGGTACATGATTCCCGCATCTAACCATTTAATGATTTCCTTCTTCACTACTTATTTCATAATAGGATTCAGCCTTCTATGGTGTTCCACCGAATTGCTGGAACAATTCTCTAACAGGATTTTATGCATACATATGGATGGGCTTATCCCCTTTATATCTGCCATAGTCCATCCAATTGCTCTTCTGTATTTTCCCAGCAAATCTACTAGACTTTGTTCTTGACCTGCATCCAAAGTAGAAGAAATGATTACAGGGAGTGTGTTGTTTTGACCAATATAAGCATACTTTAAATGTGAAGGTAACAGTTTTAATTTAAAACTAGGAGATGATTCAATAGATGGTAAAGTTGTATTTACTTCCCTGTCTGAAGGATTCAGGTGTTCAATAAACCTGTTGTGCCTATCAGATTGCTGTTTGTCCATCCAATCTGTTTGGATTGCTGCAATATCTTCCTCTTCAACATCCTCAAAGGTGGTGACTTTGTCAAGTACATTACTGCAGCATCTATCCATTCTATCTGCTACAATAAGATCCACTACACTTAGGAAATTGCAATCTTCTACTTTATCAGGGTTCCTCATAGCCTCTAGTACATTAAATGTGACTTGCTGATCATTCACTCTCATGGTGAGCTCTCCTTTCTGCACATCTATCAAAGTTTTTCCAGTTGTTAGAAAAGGTCTTCCAAGTATAATGGGTACCTCTTTGTCAGCTTCAAAGTCCAGAACAATGAAATCCATTGGAAAGATTAATTTGTCAACCTTCACCAATACATCCTCTATCTTTCCTTGAGGGTATGCATGAGATCTGTCAGCTAATTGCAGAGTGACTGTTGTTGGTCTTCACTCCCTTACTCCTAGTTACTTAAATACAGATAATGGCATCAAATTAATACTAGCTCTCAAGTCACAAAGTGCTCTACCAGCATACCTAGTCCCTATAGAACAGGGTATTGTAAAACTCCCTGGATCTTTCAATTTTGTGGGAATTTTACTCTGGAGCATATGACTGATTTCCTATGTTAAAGCAACAGTTTCAAACTCTCCTAGCCTTCTTTTTCATGCCAAGACATCTTTTAAAAATTTCACATAATTTGGCATTTGCTCCAAAGCTTCCACAAAAGGTATATTTATGTGCTGTTGCTTCAACAGTTCCAGAAATTTACTGAACTGCTTGTCTTGTTTCTGCTTCTGGAACCTTTGTGGGAAAGGTGGTGGATGTCTAAACTGCTGGGTAGCTTCAGGAGATATCAAACTTTGTTTTTTTGATTTGGTGCAAGTTGTAACTACTGGTGTTGTGACTTCTTTTTCAGCATGTTCTGGTTGAATTTCCTCTGCAGTTGTTGTAGCTTGGCCCATGTAACCAGTGTCTTGAAGAGGAGTTTGCTGTAGCAGGCTTTCCTTTTGAGTTAGTTTTGTGCTGGATTGTATTCCATCCCATTTTTGGTTACCTCAACTGAGATATCAACATTCTTTCCAAATCTCAAACTAATTACTTTGCAGTGTTCTTTGCCCTCTCTCCTAGGGTCTTCTATGTTTCTAGGTAGGCTTCCTTGAGTTCTACTGCTCATTGCTATAGCTAGTTGTCCCATTTGGTTCTCAACGTTTCTCAAGGACACATCTTGACTTTGCACAATTGCTTCATTCTTTGCAATATACTCCTTGATCAGTGCTTCCAGTGATGTAATTGGATCCTGAATAATATGCTTTTGCCCTTGACTTTGTTGATGAAAACCAGGTGGTTGTGTGTTTCTACTCAGTCCATTCAATGCTGGAGCATTTCGATTCTGACTGCTCTATGAGAAATTTGGGTGTTGTTTCAAGCCTGGGTTGTAAGTATTTGAATATGAGTTGTTCTGAGGTTATCGATTGAAGTTACCCACATAGTTTACTGAAGTTGGATTTCCAGGATAATTATCAAAATCATGTTCTTCACCACAATAGACACAAGAAAGTTCAGTAACTTGCTTTACTGTTATTGGAGCAGCTGCCATGGCTTTTACCATGTTAGTCAATGAGGTTACTTGTGCTGATAAGGCTGTAATTGTATAAATGTTATATACCCCTGCTGATCCTCTTGCTGCTGGTTGCTTGGCTGAAGGCACTGGTAATTATTGTTGGCAATTCTTTTCAGAATTTCAAAAGCTTCAGTGTAAGATTTGGATAACAAAGCTCTATTTGCTGAAGCATCCAACATTAACCTTGTACTCGAATTCAACCCATTGCAAAAAGTTTCCAATTGAACACAACAAGGAATACCATGATGAGGACACCTTCTTAGCAATTCCTTGAATCTTTCCCACGCCTCGTATAAACTTTCATCTTCAAGTTGATGGAAGGAAGTAATCTCATTCCACAGTTTTGCATTTTTTGTTGGTGGGAAATATTTCATTAGGAATTTATCAGCCAATTTATTTCATGTAGTAATGGAATCAGAGGGTAACGAATTTAACCATGCTCTTGCTCGATCTCTTAAGGAATAAGGAAAGAGCCTCAGCCTTAAGGCATCTTGTGTTGGTCCAGTAATCTTGAAAGTATCACTTACTTCCAAGAACAATTTAAGATGGAGATGAGGATCTTCATTAGGCAATCTATTGAATTGTCCCACTTTTTGTAACATTTAAAACATCACTGGTTTCAACTTAAAATTTACTACTTCTACCTCAGGTCTGATGATCCCAGGGTGTACAACTTGTGGGGTTAGTACAACGTAATCTCTTATAGCTCTGTCTCTGTTATCAGCCATATAAATAATATTGTTGTTGCCTGGTTGTCTCTCGTTGGCATGTTCATTTTGCTCTTCTTGAATGTTGACTGGTTGTAGGGGCCCATGAGGATTCAAATTTTGCACATCTTGTAAATTATTCATGCTTGAAGCAATTTCTGAATTCCTTTGTTCTCTTCGTAGTCTCCAGACAGTCATTTCAATTTCATGATCGAATTAGAATGCCACAAATCTGTCTTTGCGCATGCATGTACCGATCTGCCAATAAATAGAATGAATCAAATCAAATTTGACACTATCAAGATTTACTCCACACTTCAAAAATAAACAATCAATCCCCGGCAACAACGCCAAAAACTTATTGATTGATTTCTATACTAAATTATTATCAATGCCAATGTGCAAGTATACACAACAAGTAATAAAGTGATGAGTATTCAAGATCGTCTCCACAGGAATTGAAATTACTCAAACTACGAATGCAATCACAATAGTGCAAATCAACTAAAGACCGAAACAAACAATTGTCAAATAATTCTATCGTAACCAATAATTATGAGAGATGGAAATAAGACAATACTGCAATGAAATAAATTAAGTTAAATGTGTCTAAGATTCAATTGAGAATATAGTAGTTGAATGATCAAACTCTCTTAATGGGGTGACTGTTGTTTACCATATTAGCACCAGTTGTTACAATAAGTGCTGCAGCAATGGGTAGAATAAATCTGCATCCGCAGCTATCGCATGTTGGAAATCTTATACCTTTAAATCTACTAACAATGACCAATTGCTCATATATTTATGGTACGACATTATAACCTTTAATCTCTCCACCCTACATGGTGATCACCTATGTCTAGAGTGTCACAAATCTTAACTTCAAGTATTGCCCTTATGGGATTCAAGGTAATCTAATCCAGGAAACTCGACTTAAGAACAAGTAATACTCTAATAATGTTCGCTAAGACATGCCCTTTTGCTGTTCTATCTTAATTGAAACTATTAAATGGGTGGTCAACCGAAATAATAGTTGTATTCATAAAAAACTACTAGAGTATAATGCTACAGCATTACCATAACAACATAAAAGAACAGTCAATAACCCATCGGATTATTTGTCACTCAACCACAAGTAAATTTAGTTCATAATCTGGATGAGAAAAATAAACACAAATATATTGATATCGGAATACATCCAAACAATTCAAGGAAGAAGAGAACATATAAATTGAGCACGATGAAAGACAAATAATTCTGCACGGTTCTTTTCTTTTTTACCAAATAGCACTCCTCAATCTTGATCTCCTTCTTCTTGCCTTTGTAATTATTTTTTATGATAATTCCTTGCCGCCTTTCTATGTGGTGCACGCCTAATTTTATATTGCAAATTAGGGTAAAAGACCCAAAGTCCATGCGCGTGCATACGTTTAAATTAGGAAACATGCAGATCGCGATTTTATGGTTGACCCACGCTTTAAGCTTTCTCCCGCATTGCTCTCTGATTGTTGCAGCACTGGTTGCTCTAGCATCCACAACAATGTCTCATCTAATGTCTTCCCGATTGTGCTTGTCTTCTTTTGTGGCCATCTTCTTTCCTCCTCTTGCTCATCTAATGTCTCAGCATCCCCTTATGAATTTAAAACCTACAATTATGCACCTGTTTTTAGCACAAATTACTTGATTTAAACAAAACTTATTAAAGCCCAACTAAAATGAATGTTTATGCAAAAAGTAACCAAAATGTAATAAAAACACCTTATTTGCTCTCTAAATGATCTTGATTTAAGTCTAGAATTAATGTAATAAGTTCCATTTCCTAGAGTTATCAAAAACCATTCCTAACACACTAGCCCTAACGATACCAAAAATATTGCAAGCCTTCTTCCATTTAAAACATATGTTACAATTCATAAATTTCATAAAACAACATATTTCAATAAGATGGCATAAATTCATGGTAATTGAAAATATCAAAAGAATAATCAATTATGAATGCCAATTGTAGAATGCGTACACAGATAGCAGATAGTTAGCTCATGTCACATAGTGTCACCTATAGTTTCGGTGACCCGGCCAGAAACATAATAAGAATATCGTGTGCACATTCAGAATAGAAACCCAGTAATGGTCCAGAACAGATATATCGTATAATACGATCAAAATCAGAATCAAAATAACTACGAACAATGAGCCAAAGCATTCAATTTAGTTTTTCACAGACAATGACTTATACATGGCACTTCGCACTATATGTGGCACTTTGTGGCATTTTGGCCCTCAAGAGGTGGCCCCCGTACAATCATAAATAATTGAAATCATACATAGGCACAAAACATTCGTATCCAATTCATAAAAGTCCATAATGATAATTTAGGCTTGCAAAATATTTTGCAGTTAAAATAATAAAAGGTATGTAACAAAATAACTTACATATTTAAAAGTATTTGCAAAATAATTTATTAAAAAGAGTTTAGGTTTGAAAACATTTACACAAACTGATTTTGTTATTGAAATCAATTAAATCTTCTAAATAGTATAAAAATACTTATAATAATAACAAAATAATCATATATATATATCTAGTACATTAGGAATGAAGTTACTTATCTCGATAAAAGGATTTGAACTAACACACCTTTAAACCTCTAAAAGCCTCGATCACCTCCAACACCTTAACAAATATAAGATATAATTATTAATAACTTATCCTAAGAATCTAATTTTCTAATTCATACATGTACTAGTCTGATTCTCAAAATTTTAACTATTAATCTAAAAATCAAATTAACATAATATTCTATGGAACCATTCTGGACATCCATGGGTACCTCATATAAAATTTTCAAGAGGATCTGATACCAAAAACATTTTCAAGACTATTTATTACTTGAAAAATTCGAAACTGTTTCACAGTACCTTAATCGAACAAAACGTGTGATCAGATTTTTATAAAATCATATATTAATTAGATTTTTATAAAATCAGATAATAATCAGATTTTTATAAAACCAAATACTAATTAGATTTTTATAAAATCAGATTCTTATGAAATTAAAACTGCGAATACTAGACACATGTATCAACTCCTATATAAAATTATAGAATGTTTCGAGTTAATTTAGTAGTACAAATAAGTTTGTGAATCTAATTGCCTTGCTGGAATCACAGTTTTCCAGTGTGTTAGTGTTCGATTCAAAAATCCATATAAAATTGAAAACAAAGTCAAATCTTATGAAACAAAATTTAATCAATATGTCCTACATGTCTAGTTTTCATAAATATAAAGTTCTTAAGAAAAATTGCTCAGAAAATATATGTTTGAATTGAGATACTTATATTGTCCAGAATTTATCCAATGTGCTTAATGCACCAAGGGTTGATTATTAAAACCCACAATAAATCAGAACCCTAAACATAATCTAAACACACCTTAAATAATGTATTATGATCTGTAACAATCTAAAATCATGCTAATAGAAACCCTAGATAGAGTGATTGGAAATCTTGTGGAGAATAAGGAGAGTAAACTTATCAATTGCTTTGATTTTCGCCTAAACAAATGTTTTAATTCCTAGGTTGGATTGAAAATGAAAGGGGCTAGGGGTTATTTATAGGATTTCTTAAGGCTAATGGATTGTTAGGATTTTACCACCATAACTCTTGATCAATGGTTGAGATCATCCTCCATAAATACCTTACTAATTTATAGAATTCTTTTCTACCTCTACAAACTTTTCTTACATCATCACTTATCTCATTGCTTATGTCATTATTACTTAGTCATTGCATCATCACTTATGTTATTACTTCTCTTAGAATTAAATATTATATAATAAATTCTATTAAATTTAAGTGAGAGAATTGAACCTTACATATACATAAGCATTCTAATCATACTTTAAACTCTTATTTCCTTTTCATTAACATATTTTAAACCTACTTTTCTTTTCTTAAAATTACTCTCATGCATTTACTCAAAATCAATAATCATACACTTTTTGAGCATAAAAACTTATTTTACAAACATGGTTTATTATACTTTAAAACCATAATAAACTATAAAAATAGGTTTTGTATATTCCATTCACAGTGACGATGCTCAAATTTGGCTATCGTCCACGTCCACAAATCGGTTCACACTTGCGGTTCTTTCTAAATCAAAGAAGCAACATATTACTTTCCGCAAATATGAAATACAATGAACTTTATGCAATAAAGGTCAAAACAAACATCTGTCCAGAATATACAACTCAAGTTCTATAATATTACGAAAATGCCCCCCGCATCCAAAAATTACTAAAACACCCTAAAATTGTAAATTGCCGAATAACCCTCAAAATTATAATGACTAGCTTACCCTCAATGTTAGAAATTACTAAAATATATATGAAGTTAGGAATTACAAAATTACCTTAAATTTTATAATTACAAAAATGCCCTATAAGTTAACGATGACCAGAGTCAACCGATGACGATCAAGAAAGTCGAGTTAGATACTTCAAACCATGCTGAGTTTGATGGCGGTGGCGGTGAGCTCCCATGCATGGCGACAACACCGAATCGAGCTCCTAAAGCAATGAAACCCCAATTGTTAATCAACGGCAAATTGACGACTTCAGGTGGCTGTGGATGGTCTGAAATTGAAGACTTGACCTAAGGAATAAAACCCAGCCAGTTGTGTGGCTAGAAATCGATGAAATCCCGAAGAATCAAGGTAGGGGTTTTACGGTTCTTCACAGCTTTGATTGGCAGCTTTTCAGCTGTTTTTCGGTGGCGAAGAAGATGTAGGAACGACCAGTGGCTCATAAGCTTTTGATTGATACCTTCATTTGCTGGTAGAGTCGCCATAAACAGAATTATTGGTTGGGTCGGGTTTGTGGGTTTGTTGGGTTTAGATCAACCTGGTTCATGGTAGATCTCTTTCTCTCCCTCTTTCTCTTTCCCTCTTTCCCTCTTTCTTAATTTATAGTAACAAGCTCTTTTTTTTTATAAGCTTAATACAAATTAACCTAATGATAAACTTGAGTTTTATAATAATAACTGCAACATGGTTCATCAAATCGTATTCGTATTGTCTCGATTTCGTGCCATGAAAAGTTTAATATAATCCAAACACGATCCATTTATAATCATGTAAAATTTGACAAGCCATGACAATTTATTCGTATTGAGTAATCATGTCACTTTAATTTTGCAAGTGATAAATTATAATGAGTCCAACGACTTTAGAAAAAAATTATGTTGAAGGGAAAAAGAATACACTAAGTAAAAAATAATAATAAAGTGCATATGTTACAATTGGTCACTGACTTTAAAATAACTTTATTAGGGATCGACGATCCATCTCTATCTTAACACTACAACCACCTTTGGAATTAAGAAAGTTGGAACTGCTGACTTAAATGTTCTTGTAGGCATTTATCCTTGCATTCTCCTTTCTTGCGCCAACTCAGTAAGATCGGGATTATTGTAATACAGAATGGGGTGATGAATTGACCTAAGCCTTGCACCCGACTTCAATTAGGCATCTTCTAAAGGGCTTCACTTAGGACATCATTTGGTCTTTAGGATTGGAATGTATCCTGTTCAACCTAACTTCTTAGCTCACTCTACAAAATAAATAAAAGAAGATTTGATCAAAATTAGAAATAAAAAATAAATAAATAAGTTAAACAATGACAGCCGAAACGTACATCTCATTACCAGCATTTTTTAAAAAGAAACAAAGCAACCCAATTTGTTAATTTACATGCACTTAGATTATTATTTAATAACATTCATCAATAACAAATAGAAAACCAGAATTAATGCAGGCCTTGAATTAAACAAATTTGATTAATTATGATCTTATCCTACGCTCAGCTGTCTATTACAAACATAAAACTCTACGTATGTAAAAAAGTCAATAAATTATATCCAATAAAATTCAAAGAAATCCTAAGGCATTAATTAGCAAAGAAAATTCAATATAAATTAAAATATGGCAAATAAATATGCGTACTGTTGTCTCTTTTTAGTTTTACAAGTGCCCACACAATACTACAACGCATGGTTTAAATAGAAAAGTCGTTTCAGCCAGACTATATTTGAGTTAGACGATTTATTATTCTACATAACTTTTAGTGGTATATGTTATAGTTTCAATTTAATGAAAATGTCTGTTCAACATGGTTTATGTGATAAAAAGTCATATAAATTTATTTTGTATAATCGAATTATAAAATAATTCAGTCAACTTTTAGTTTCTGCCAATTTGTATTGGTGGGAACTTTTCAATTTCAGGAAATTCTTAAAGGCTTTGTAGTGGTGGAAACTTACAATTCTTTCAACCACTTGTTGCACTTTAGGGGTATAACTTCCAGCTTTTTTTCATGTGAGCTAATAACCAGGCTTCACTACTGTCAATCTCACGCTCAAAAACTTTGAGCTCCACCTTTTACAATAATTCGATAAAAAGTAAATTGGAAACTGCTTTGAATCACTTTAATATTCGTACTAAAAGTATTATATGTTTGTATAGAGTGATTATTGTACTTACTCTATTATGCAACAACCCAACATATCCCGTGCTGCCCAAATGATGATTGTACACATTCTTCGCTCTTTATCCTTTATTGCCTTACTTTTTTTCTGCACAAAGTGGATATTGATTAAAATGGTTACAAGCACTTAATAATATTATCCAACTAACAGAATTCTAAACATATTTGAAAGTCTTGGGACAAAACTTTATCAACAAAGCTCTTCTAGTCTTCTTTTCTATTGTCTTCATACTCAAGAAGAGGGTTTTTCAGTGAATTTAAGTTATTGGACAAAATATATTCATTTCGAAACTTACATCTAAAGCCCTTAATACAACTCCGATCCATTTGAACACTTAGATTTTAGCTTTAAGACTCAACTTGAACTTTTCTTGAAAATGAGTCCACAATGTCTCCTTCATGTCCAGTGGCGCTTTCCTCCAATCATCAGCTATGATTGGAACATTTTCTTGTACAATTACCTCGATGTAATTCCTTAGATCGTTTCTCTTATTCGCAAATGGAACTCCATACCAATTGTACATGACCTTAGTTTGGTCACTAACTTCTTTCTACAAGTTTTTCCTCTTTGTATGGTTTCATGTTGGTCTTTCTTCGAGATCTAGATCATATGTCGTTTTTCATTTTCTATCATGTCTCCAACAAACCTAAATAAAGTGGATAAGTTCATCAGATATCAATATAATATCCCAATATAATAATAAAACAATCTAAACAAATGAGTTGATTACTTATAGGAAGTAATGCTGACAAGGTACAGTAGTTGCATTATTCATTTTTCGCATTAACATTTAAATGAAAGGCATCAACATATGATCTTACACAAATTCCTTATAGTACATATCTAACTTACATTCTGAAAGATTGTTGGATAATAATGCATACACATCTATGTCATCACACTCAGGCCCATTTGAATAATTAGAATTTTCACTCACTGAACAAATAATTGATTTATTATTATCTAGCTAGTCTTTTACATAAAACATTTGCTTTGCATGACCAGCTAAAATGAAACAATCAAACTTGTAACCTATTTGATCTAAATTAACTATAGTGAACCCTTATCATCTACCCAATCATACTTGAACAGTACTTTTTTAACCCTTAGAAAATCAAGCTGCCAAATTTCATCGACAACCTCGTAAAAATGTGTATTCCCAGAAGAGGGATTTTTGTCCTTTGAGCTTGAAATCTACAAAGGTTTAGTGACAACATGAACACCACTCTTATTTAACCTAATGAAATTAATCTAACCTTTCGTTTCAGCAATTAGTAAACGTATGAGGGTGTTCAGTTGGCAACCATAAAGGCTTTTTTAATTGACGAGGGTGTTTTGATTGAAATAAGGCCAAATGCTCCCTAAAATTATACCAACAAAATTAAGAAAATTGAAAAAAAATGTAACATAAATTAAAAAAAAGTTTTCAGTCACATACGCTATTTATGGTTGAATCTCAGGTGCGTTCACCGTAAGACATCGGTGTGCTTGTACTAGTGTATTGCCATCAACCACCTTAATATTTGCACCTCTGAAAGGCCCTTCACCTGTAAAATCAATTAGACAAATAGTGGCAGTCCAATTGATTCACAATTTAAAAGGTATTCAGAATAAAATTCAAGTGCTTCCTTAGCAATATAACACTCAGTAATGCAACTTTCAGAACAGGTTTGGTTGGAAAGATAACCCTTTATTGATCTCATTTTTCTCTCAAATAGATACATCCATTAAAGGTAAATAAGGCCATATAACCTAACTTTTTGCACTAGATGGATTGTTAAATATACCATTATATTGAAGAAGGAAGGTAGAAAGTATTGTTCTAAATTTGTAAGGTGATTTTAAGTTCATTTTACAATTGGTTTAGAGAATCAGGCTTTACTACCTTAGAAGACAAAGAATTAAAAAAGTGGCACAATCTGATTATGACAGGTCTGACATTTTGAGACAAAAAAATTATGAATTGCCAATAGTAGTAGTTGTTGCATCAAAGTATGACAATTATCAGACTTACGCCTCTGAAGATGACTATCATCTATTGAAACAAGATTTTTAAAGTTAAAACAATAACTATAAAAAACTTTGATACTTTACGGCTACAGCACGCATTTCTTTATGAAGAGATTTTTTTGGCTTAGCAGTCCGGTGTTTGTTGGGTTCGAGAGACTGATGCTAATACCTGCTTCTTCTATGTGATGATTCGGAAGAAGCGCAGGCTGTTTCATATCCATCGAATTTAAGATGCTTATTCTGAGTGGATTTCTAATGTAGCTCTGTAGTAGATTTATCTTAAAGGTTGTTAGCAGGAGGTGCTAGTCAATTTCAGCAGACGGATTTTGATTTTATTCCCTCTCTTATGACTGCGGAGGATGATGTGGGTTCATGTAGAGAGTTGAATTTGGATGTGGTTAGGCGGGTGGTTTTTCTATTGTTCTCGATAATGCTCTTCGTCCGAATGAGTTTTGTAGTAGATTTTACCAGTCGTGTTGGGATATTATTTGCATTGATTTATTGGATGCTATTCTTGATTACTTCAGAGTACATTACTGGTTCTTCTTCCTAAAAAGCCTTCTCCGGCTTCTTAGGCCAATTTCTGTTTGATTAGACTCTCTAATGTGAGCAACAAGGTTTTGACCAAGTTACTTGTTTTGAGATTGGCTCCTCTGCTGCCTCATATTGTTTCTCTTACTCATAGTGGCTTTGTTATTGACCAAGTGATCTATGATAACTTTCTTTTGGTTCAGGAGCTGGTACATAATCTTAACCGCCGTGCTCGAGGGAATAATGTTGTGTTGATATGGCTACGGCCTATGATCATTTGTCTTGGTCTTTGGTTATTCAGATGTTATGATGTTTTAGGTTTTCTAAGCAGTAGGTTTCTTTGATTTGACGTGTTATTTATGGCTCTTGGTTCTCAGTTTTGGTGAATGGGGTCAGTCATAGGCATTTTCAGTCCCCAGGGGGTCTTCAGCAGGGTGACCCTCTTTCCCCAAGTTTGTTTATTATTGCTATCGAGTTTCTGTCTCCGGGTTCGGTATATTTCTATTGCGCCTATTTCAATCTCCCATTTGAGTTTTGTAGATGATATTGTTATTTTTACAAATGGGAGTCGATCATGCCTTCAGCAGCTTATGGACTTTTTACATCATTATGATACAGTCTGGGGGCAGTTGATTAGTCAGGCCAAGAGCAGTTTCTATATTAGGAGTTCGGCTTCGACTTCTGACCAAGCTATTATCCATTCTGTCATTGGTTTCCAGCGGCGTCAGCTTCCGCTTACTTACCTTGGGTGCCCGGTTTTCAGAGGGTGCCTCAAGATCTCTCATTTTGATGATATGGTCTAAAAGGTGAGGGATAGGATCTTCGGTTGCTATCTTTTGGTGGGAAGCCAGTGCTTATATGCCATGTGTTGTCCTATGTGCGGTTACATTTGTTTCATGTCTTTCCTCATTTTGTTTAGAGTGTTTATTTACCCGATTTCTATGGGGTGATTATGAGGGGAGGCATCAGATTAATTAATGTAGATAGTCAAAGGTTTGTTATCTGGTTGATGAGGGTAGCTTAGGTTTTCAGTCCTTTGATGATATGGTTAAAGCTTTTGAGCTCAAAATTTGGTAGCATTTTTGAAAGCATAGTTCGTTATGGGCTTATTTTATGAAGTCCGAGTATTGCTGATCTACACATCTGAGTTTTATCCAGTTTCGCTATCATGCCTCTTCTCTTTAGAGAGGTCTGATACTCTATCAAATGAGAGTTATCATGATACTTTTAGACTTAAATAATGATTACTTAGAGAGCAAATGACATATTTTCATTGCATTTGTAGTTATATTTTGCATAAACATCTATTTTAGTTTATCTTTAATCAATTTTGTTTGATTTAGAATAAATTGTATGCTTAAATCATATGCATAATTGTAAGTGGCCGGAAACCCAAATTTCAAGGAAGTAATTTTACTGCAATAGGCCTGCAAGAATAAGGAAAGAACTTAGCTACAAAAGAATTGAAACAAATCTGGAACAATGCAGTTGCTGGAGCAATAGTTGCTGTAGCAATCCTGGAGCATTGACAGAGAAGATTTCGCGCGAGATACTTAGAAGATTGCGATCTAGAGTTTCCTAATCTGAAAGATATGTTTTCCTTAATTTTCAGCTATAAAAGAAGATTTCGCCTTAGACTTATATTTACCCTAATTTTCAGCCATAAAAGAAGCACTCACGCAAAGGAAAAGGGGGAGGGGGCATCAACCATGAACAAAAACCAAAAAGAAACAAGAGTAAAACATAATTCAAAAGCAAGATTTAGGGCTGGATCAGAGGAGAACATGCAGAGATCAATCGGGAAACCAGTCCCACTTATTTTGTTCTTGTTTTCTCGTTGATTCTTTAATCAAGGGGGTATATTTGATGGCTGAAACTTGTTTGTTTATTTTTCTTGCGCAAACTATGAACTAAATTTATTTGTGGTTGAGTGATAAACAATTTTAATAGTTCATTGACTGATTATACGTGTTGCTACATGTGTTGCTATAGAGCTTTGTTTTGATTATACTTATTTTTATTCATTATTTTGGCTGACCACCCATTTAATGATACTAGCTAAGAAAGAGCCACAAAAGAGCCTACTTAGTGGAACATATCAAAGCAATACTTGGTTTTAGATTGAGCTTCGTGAGTGAGTTTTACTTGATTCCAAAAGAGCCATGCTTATCTAAAACTAGTGAAGAACTAGACATAGAGATTCACGTTGTAGGGTAATTAGAACCTAAGCATGTAATGCTATATATTATGTTGGCATAACAATTTGTCACGGTTAGGTTGCATATAGAAATAAGAAATCCAATATGTGATAACTGAGGATACATAAGGATTCTGCCCAGTGTTGTAGCAGATGCTGTAGCAACTAAACTTAAAATTAGAAGAAATAGTCAAAACTATTAAGAGAGTTCAATCACTCAACCATTAAGAGTTAGGTTGCATATATTACTTGTTGTGTACACTTTTACATTGACACCAATACCATTTGAATTCATTACAATAAGTTTTTGGCACTGTTACCGGGGATTGATTGTTCATTGTGATTTGTGAAATTAATCTTAAATGGTGCTAATTTTAATTTGTTTATTTTGTTGATAGGTAACCCTTGCGTGCGCAAATATAAACTGGTTAAATTTCAATTTGATCCAAAAATTGAAAGAACTTCAAGGAGTTTGAGAAGAGAGCAGAGAAATTCAAAAGTTGCTATAGCAATGCATGATATGCAAGATATGAGGAATTTAAACCCTCATGGAGAAATACAACTAGTCAATGGTCAAGAAGGTCAGAATGGGAAAAATAATCTGGGGCAACCAAGAAATAACAATATCATCTACATGGTAGATGATAAAGTCAAAGTCATAAGAGACTATGCAGTGTTAACTCCTTAAGTTATACAACTTGGAGTAATCAGACTTGAGGTGCAAGTTGCTAATTTCGAACTCAAACCAATGATGTTTCAAATGTTGCAAATAGTGGGGCAATTCAACGAATTGCTGTTAGAAGATCATCATCTCCACTTTAAACTGTTTTTGAAAGTGAGTGATGCTTTCAAAATTGCTGAAGCATAACAGTAAGAAGCATTAAGACTCAAACTTTTCTCATTTTCTCTGAGAGATCGAGCAAGGGCATTGTTGAATTCTTTACCACCAAATTCCATCACAACATGGAATGCTTTGGCTAATAAAGTTTTAATGAAGTATTTTCCACCAACCAAGAATGCAAAGTTGAGAAATGAGATCACATCCTTATATCAACTAGAAGATGAAAGTTCGTATGATGCTTGGGAAAGATTTAAAGAGTTACTTAGGAGATATCCTCATTATGATATTCCTTGTTGCATCCAAATGGAAACTTTCTACAATGGATTGAACCTAAGCACTAGATTGATGGTTGATGCTTCAACAAATGGGGCTTTATTGTCTAAATCCTACAATGAAGCCTATGAAATTTTAGAGAGAATTGCTAACAACAGTTATTAGTGACCATCAACCAGACAAACTACAGCAAGAGGAATAGTAAGAGTCCATAACGTAGATGCACTTACAACATTGTCAGTCTAAGTAACTTTATTAACAAATATGGTGAAGGCTATGACTACTGCTCTAACAACTTTCAAACTAGCTGCCGAAGTCTCTTGTGTTTATTGTGGAGAGAGACACTTATTTGATAATTGTCCTGGGAATCCAGCTTTAGTCAATTCTATAGACAATTTCAATAGACAAAATCAAAGCAATTTGTATTCGAACACCTATAATCCTGGATGGAGGTAGAACCCAAACTTTTCTTGGAGCGACCAAAATCAGCTTGCTGCAGCATCTAGTGGATAGGACAGACCTGATCAACCACCTGGATTTCATCAGCAAAATCATGGACAAAGAAATACCAGTAATGATCAATTTAGTCTCTTGAAACTCTGATTAAGGAGTATTTAATGAAGAATAAGGCAATTGTCCAAAGCCAAGTGATATCCCTAAGGAATTTAGAAAAATAAATTGGACAATTTGCTACAACATTGAGTAACAGACCTTAGGGCAGTTTACCCAGCAACACAGAAGATCCAAGGAAAGTAGGAAAATAACATTGCAAAATGATTAATTTGAGGTCCGGGAAGGATGTTCATATTCATGTTGGAGTACCAAAAAAAAGAGTGAAACTCATTTCAATATAAAAGGGCAGTCTAGTTAAAGAAGAACCATAACAACCCACTTTTCAGCCCACTAATGAGAACAACCAAGCTACAAAAGCAGTAGAAAATAATGAACCAATAGTGGTGGAAAAAGATAGAGTAATATTTAGGGACCTCCCCTGAGGTTTGGTGTATTAACACTTATATAGAATGTATTAATATAATTACAGATACCACCCCTATCGTTAGTATAAAAATACGCATGCCGTTAGTATAGAAGGGTAAATGTGTAAAAGCATATTTAAAATTCAAAAAAATTCAAAATTCTAGATGAAATTTTATCGATGGTATAATCTTTTTACCAGTGGTCAAAAGAAAGAAAAAATCTTCATGAAAGGAAACATCTGCTTAGTTTTTCTCTTTCACATAAGCAAAACCCAACATTAATTTCATCTTTCTAAAGCTGTGAAGAAGCAGTTTCTTTTGCTTGAAGCTTTATCATGATTGAATAAAGAGTTTAGCTTCAGTTACAAACGAGATGAGTTCTTATGGTGGCCCAAGTCTTCCACGACGCGAGTACTGGTGGTGAATAGCTTCAGCCGCAACTGGAATTGGACCGAGAAAGAGGTTAGTCCTTATTTATCACAGTTCTAAAATGTGAATCATATGCAATTAATTATTTTGTTGGCCCTTAGTTTTTTTTTTAAAGAATAGGTTGATTTTGAATTACTTATGAATGGAAATGGGTTTTTTGTATTTTTTTTAAGCATGTTGATTTCAACAGCTGTGGTTTCTAATTTTTTTTTCTGTTAGCCAATTATTGTTGCCATTCACACTGTTGTCATTTCTCTTTTTTCATTTTTCTTCAATTTTTTAATTTGAAATATTCACTATGTTTTTCGTCTTTAGAATTAAAGAGTAGTTATTATGTGTTTATGTGTGTTGGTATTTTTATAGCAAAAATCCATGCTGAGTTTACATGTTTAAGCCTAGATGCTGATTTTACAGAAGATGTTATTGAATGAAAGTGCTTTGTATGAAAGCATTTATATAAGAGTAATTGCAATAATGTATATATGTATGTATGTATGTGACATGCATACATGCATATATACACAAGCCCGTAGGGAATTAGTTTCATAGAAAAGCAGCAGCTCCCCAGGGAAGATGAGCATGCAACTAGGTAGTTGAGTCACTCACCCCTGTTAAGTAGGAAGAGTTTATGCCCATTTCTCGTTCCCTTTTACAGCCTTTACTTTACTAGGCGTTTTTCATTATGTGTTCTTTTCAGGAGGTTAGGAATGAGTTAAGCTAAAGCAACTGCCAAATGACTTTCATACTGATTTTGCAGAACAAACATATAGTGAATTAACGAAAAGGAATTGAACTGCCTTAATCAATGAACAATTAAGAAAAGAAAAAAGGGAATGCATGTTACAAAAGTTGTATGTTAAACCGATTGACCGACGAAGAAGGAAATATTAGGACAAATATGAAGTGCGTGCCCTAGTTGTACTAACTACACACACACACACACACACACACACAGACACATATATATATATATATGCATATATTTATGTCAATAGAGCTTTCTTTTCTTTTTTTCTTTAAAGTCAATATATACATATGATATTCCCAAAACCAAATAAGTAGAGTCCTTTCTTTTCTGATTCATGTCCATTTATTTTTTAACTTTGATTTGGCCTGCTTGTTGAATTTACTCTATTATAAATTACAAGCAACTGGGATGTAATGATAGTCTATCATATAATGCTAACTGAGATGTTGAATTTCCTCGTCTTCATACTGTGGTTCCAATATGTTGAATGTCCTCCTGTCTTCAAATTGTGGTTCCAATGTGTTGAATGTCCTCTTGTCTTCAAACTGTGATTAGGTAATCTAATCCTCTAAATGTGTCAATAATTTTATTTTAAAAATTTTTTGACCTAATTTATTGTTGGGTTAGGATTGAGGGCAGCCTGGATTTAGGATTGTTGAGAGAAAGCAAGTGCCATATTGAAAGAGTATTTAATTTTACTTTGCTTATATGAATTAGCAGTTATGAAATCATGATCAAAATTGATGTTTTCTTCATGACATATGGATCAGTCATAGAGAGTGTCATGGACAACTCTTATAATTTCATCCTTCTCCGCATCTCATTTAAAAATATTTCCAGTGGTCGTGGATTCATAGTTCTCCTAGTTATGCATATGTTATATTCCTTTTTGCCCTATTAAAAATTAAGGGGAAAGTAGCGTTTGAGAATTTTTATGGATTATGCTTCAAGGGTATGCTAATATATGCATATAGATTCTTACACGAGAAAAAGGATTAGGATTGTGGGCTCTTATGGTTTGAAAATCCAATTGGAAAGTAAATGGGAGAATGAAGTCAAGTTTAACACTCAATTTGGATCTAAATGTATAGGTTGAAATATACTAAATTGTTTTTCCAAGTTTCAGGAGAAAAGAATGACAATCGACTATTTCATTGTTTCAAAAGAACTCAAAGATTGTATTATTGCATTTGAAATGCAAGGGCACGAAATTGATTTAAAAGGTACTGTTTATTTCCTGATGGGTAGCTTTCATATTACCATACATATACCTGAAACTAGTTTTCGAATGTGTTCGAATGTTATGAAAATCTTCTTGCTGTCTAAGTACCAAGTTGAGAACAAAACTTAAAATTTGAAAAGCCTCCTCTTGAACTGCCTTATTTCATCGACAATGTCTCTATAATGATACATAAAACAGAAAAATTAGATCAATGCTAATTCTTTGTGTATTTTATTATTTTTTGTTTGCATGTTTTTATGGGAGTGATCTTTGTCCTATTTCACTTGAGATTTTAGAAGCCAGTTCAGACTAAGGGGGAAAAGAAAAAAAATCCCGATGTCCGAGTGAAGTTGATTTGTATGTCCCTAACGGTGTAACGATGTTATTATAATCTTTCAACAACACTAATTCCTCAAATTTATTAATGCGAAATCTATCTTTAATAACTGGTGGCCATGTCATTTGTCCAGTTTAACTTCAATTGCTTGTCCTCACCTTTCAGTAAATTTTGTTTTTTAATTTTTTTTATGAGTTTTGTTTTTTAACTTGAATATGCTCATTATGGCCTAAACATTTGAATTATGTCATAATAATAGAATCTAAACAGGGTATGAAAGGCTTCGATTGAAAGTATTAGTAGATTACAAATAAATTTAATATAAAAAATAATTAAAATAATTTTTTAAAAGAGCAATTCCAGTTCATTTAAAACATCGAAAGTAGCTTCTAATAACATCCTACTTCACGAAACATCAAAGATTTATTTTATAATTTATTATTTTAGAAGGGAGGGTATTTTAATAGTCCACTAACGGTCAACTCAACAGATAACTAACAGCAGGGGAGGAATCTGTAATTATATCAATACATTCTATCTATGTCTTAATACACCAAACTTCAGGGGAGGTCCCTAAAAATTACCCAAAAAGATATTGCAGTACCATCCACATCAAGTCAAAACATAACAAAAGAAAAGCAATTTGTACAACCTGCTGCAGCACAATAGTTTAAACATCCACCACCTTTCCCACAAAGATTTCAAAAGCAGAAATAAGACAACCAATTCCATAAATTCTTGGAAGTGCTGAAACAACTGCATATCAACATTCCTTTTCTAGAAGCATTGGAACAAATGCCAAACTATGTGAAGTTTTTAAAGGATATTTTGGCTAGGAAAAGGAGGTTAGGAGAATTCGAAATTGTTGCTCTAACACAAGAATGCAACCATATACTTCAAAATAAAATCCCTTAAAAGTTGAAAGATCCAAAGAGTTTACAATTCCATATTCTATCAGAACGAGGTATAATGGTAGGACACTTTGTGATTTGGGGGCAAGCATCAATCTCATTCCCTTATCAGTGTTCAAATAATTGGGAGTTGGTGAAAACAAACCAACAACAATGACTCTACAGCTTGCTTACATATCTCATGTATATCCTGAGGGCAAGATTGAAAATGTGCTGGTGAAGGTGGATAAATTTATTTTTTCCGGTGGATTTCATTGTATTAGACTTTGAAGCAGACAAATAAGTACCAATTATTCTTGGTAGACCTTTCTTAGCCATGGTAAAGACTCTAATTGATGTGTAAAAAGAAGAGTTAACTATGTGGGTAAATGACCAACAAGTAACATTCAATGTACTAAATGCCATGAAGAGTCCCGATGAGGTTGAAGACTGTAATCTTATCAGTGTTGTGGACTTTGTTGTGATAGAGAAGTTAAAAAGTTGTTGTAGTAAGGAAGAAATTAAGGCTGCCACCTTTGAAGAACTTGAAGATGAAGAAGTTGCAGCAGCTCACATAGCATGGTTAGGAGAAAAGCAACTCGTGAGACATGACAAACACTTTGAACCTTTAAACCTCTCAAATAGAGAAGTAAAATCGTCTACTCCATCTGTTGAATCACCTTCTATTTTAGAATTGAAACTTTTACCTTTACATTTAAAAAATGTTCATCTTGGTAAAAATAATACTCTCTGTAATCATTTCATCTTCTTTAATGCAGAATAAGAGAAGAGCTTGGTGGATGTGTTAGAGAGATACAAAAAGGTTATTGGATAGACCATGGAAGATATTAAGGGAATCAGCCCATCTATATACATGCACAAGATTCTGTTTGAAGACTGCTATAGCAATTCAGTAGAGCAATAGTGGAGATTAAACCCTATTATGAAGGAAGTTGTAAAGAAGGAGATCATCAAATAGCTTGATATTGGGATCATTTATCCAATATCTGACAGCTTTTGGGTGAGTCCAGTACAATGTGTTCCAAAGAAAGGTGGTGTGATTGTTGTAGCAAATGAGAGAAATGAACTCATTCCCACAAGAACAGTAACTGGATGGAGACTTTGCATGGACTACAAGAAGCAAAACAAAGAATGGCCACTTTCCATTGCCTTTCATAGATCGAATGCTGGACAAACTTGTAGGGAATGAATACTATTGTTTCTTGGATGGTTACTCAGGCTGCAATCAAATTGCTATTAGACTAGAGGATCAGGAGAAGACGACATTCACTTGTCCTTATGGAACCTTTGCTTTCAGAATGATGTCTTTCGGTTTGTGCAATGCTCTAGTAACCTTCCAAAAGTGCATGATGTCTATCTTTTGAGATATGGTCGAGCAAACATTAAAGGTGTTCATGGATGACTTCTCAGTTTTTGGGGAAACATATGATGATTGTTTATTCAACTTAGAAAATGTGCTTAGGAGGTGTGAGAAGACCAACTTAGTGCTCAATTAGGAAAAGTGCCACTTTATGGTACAAGAATGTTTAGTTTTATTTCATGGATGACTTCTCAGTTTTTGGGGAAACATATGATGATTGTTTATTTAACTTAGAAAATGTGCTTAGGAGGTGTGAGGAGACCAACTTAGTGCTCAATTAGGAAAAGTGCCACTTTATGGTACAAGAATGTTTAGTTTTGGGCCGTAGAGCCTCTAAAAAAAGAATATAGGTGGACAAGACAAAAATAGAGGTGATAGATAAACTTTCATTCCCAACTTCAGTAAAGGGTATTAGGAGTTTTCTAGGACATGTTGGGTTTTATAGAAGGTTCATTAAAGACTTTTCTAAAATAGCTAAACTCTTATGCATGCTGTTAGAACATGATAGACCTTTCAAATTTGATGAAGATTGTTTAAAGGCTTTCGAGGAATTGAACAAATCTCTTGTTACAGCACCAGTTGTTATAGCATCAGATTGGAGCCTACCTTTTAAGTTGATGTGCGATGCCAGCGACCATTTTGTTAGAGTAGTGTTAGGGCAAAGGATGGACAAGATTTTTCACTCCATTTACTCTGCTAGTAAAACCCTTGCCAATGCTCAGATTAATTATACCACCACTGAAAAGGGGTTGTTAGTAGTTGTATTCGCATTTGATAAATTCAGAGCCTATTTGGTTGGCACTAAAGTGACAGTTTACACAGACCATACAACAATAAAGAATTTAATTCCAAAGAAGGATGCCAAACCAAAGTTGATAAGATGGATCCTCTTGCTACAAGAGTTTGACTTGGTGATCAAGGATAGAAAATGGACCGAGGACCAAGTAGCAGATCATCTCTGAAGGCTTGAAGCAGATGCAAGCACCTTGACCAAACAACACATCACAGAAACATTCCCTGATGAGCAACTGTTAATGCTACAACATTCACAGATGCAGCAGTAGTCTGGACTCCCATGGTATGTAGATTTTGCTAATTACTTAGTGAGCGGATTATTGCCACTTGATTTAAGTTATCAGCAGAAGAAAAAAAATCTTCTACGACGTCAGAAGTTATCAGTGGGATGATCCCTATTTATACAAGATGTGTTTAGACCATGTGATCAGAATATGTGTACCAGATGAAGAAATTCCACACATACTGCATTCATGCCATGCTGCCGCATATGGAAGACATTTTGGAGGCCACAGAACAGTTGTCAAAGTTTTACAATCATGTTATTACTGGACCTCTATTTTAAAAGATGCTTATGAGTTTGTTAAATGTTGTGACAAGTGCCAAATAACAGGGAACACATCTCAAAAGCATGAAATGCTATTGACGAACATTTAGGAAGTTGAGCTCTTTAAAGTATAGGGGATAGACTTTATGGGTCCATTCCCACCATATTTTGGGAACTTATATATTCTAGTTGATGTAGAATATGTGTCCAAATGGGTGGAAGTTGTAGCCTTGCCAACAAATGATGCCAAAGCCGTGGTGAAATTCCTTCAAAAGAGTATTTTCTCAAGGTTTGGGACTCTAAGGGCCCATTAGTAATTGAGGCACTCATTTCTGCAATAGGATATTTGCTGTAGCATTGGGTAAATATGGAATTAAGCATAAGATTGCTACATCATATCACCCCCAATATAATAGTCAGGCAGAAGTGTCAAACCGAGAGATAAAAATGATTTTAAAGAAAGTAGTGAACGCTACTAGAAAAGATTGGTCACTTAGATTACATGATTCCTTATGGGCCTACTATACAGCCTACAAGATACCACTTGGCGTGTTTATGTACAAAATTATTTATGGCAAAGCTTGCCATTTGCTATTAGAGCTAGAGCATAAAGCATTTTGGGCATTAAAACAACCAAACATGGACATGCATGCTGCAGCAGAGCATCGAAAATTTCAACTTTGTGAGTTTGATGAGTTAAGGTTGTTCTCTTATGAAAATGTAAGGATTTACAAGGAGAAAACAAAGCAATGGCATGACAAGCACATTCAGTAATGAAATTTAATTTCAGGCCAAATTTAATTAAAACAAACAAGGGCAAAGTCATGCTGAAGGACCTAAAATCAAGCACTAATTAGGAGGCAACCCAATAATTAGGGAAGTTATTTTGATTTTTCCTTAAATTTAATTTTGCATGTTTCTCTTTATGGTAACTGTCAGTATGATCAATTATTTTTTTTTGTGTTTTATTGCAGTCTTACTAAAAATATATATATAGCCTATTAAATTGACACATGTTGTTGCAACATTACACTTCACATGACAGTTGGACAATGCTTCTCATCAAACGGGGGACATTACCGCAGATTGCTGTAGTACAAGATTATTTGCTACAGCAACAATTCATACCATTACAGTGACAAACATATGAAAATATTCTCTTACTGTTGGGAATAAATTTTTGACAATTGACTTAGCAAATCAACATAAAGATAAGAAGGGATTACATAATCCCCAAATTCCCGAAGTCGATATCTTTTCCTTTTAATTGGATTTTTTTAAATTTTAAATTCAATTGCCGATGTTATCCCATGAAAAATTTTTAAATTTAAAAAAAAATAAAATTATAATTTTAAAAAAATAAAATTATAATTTTTTTAAAAAATAAATTTTTAAAATTTTTTAAAAATTAAAATTTAACTTTTTCTTTATTTTACCGTGATATTAAATTAGGCATTTACTGTGCTTCTTTTCATTCTCATCCAATTTCTCTTTTCTCGACTACAATTCTCTACAAACCTTGGGCTATTGTTTACAATTTGTCTCTACAAACCTTGGGCTATTGTTTGCAATTTGTCCCAATAACTCAGTTCTGTTGCTCACGCTTCCATAGTTACAAAGCAGAGGATAAATTCAAAGAATTTATAGAGCCCAGGAAGATCTTAGAGGAGAAAAGCTTCTAATTCCCGCTACAACTTTCTGGAACGATTCACACTATCCATGTTGCGGCAGTAATAAGGGGCTGGTTAGATTTTTGCACCCATCCAACGGACTCTGCGCTGCCGATTGTCAAGGAATTTTATGCCAACATGTTGCGGCAAGATCAATGCACAATCTTGTAACACCAGAGCATGCTGCTATAGTAGGCGCAAAGAGGGCTATTGGGGTCGAAAGGAGATTGCAAGAGCTGAGTGATAGTATCAATCAATGTGTAGAGGCACAACAAAGAGAAAATAATTGATTCTGGAACTACTTGATGTATCTTGAAAACCACTTGCATCAATATGCCGTCAACATGAAAAACAAAAAAAAGAGACTTTCCTGATACCCTCCTGCAACAATTTAAATTTCACAAGCAAAAAAAGATGCACCCACCCAAGCAGCAATTGGTGAAGAAGAATCAGAGTCTGAGGAAGAACCAAAAGAAGAAGAGGAGAAGCAAAGTGCGGGAGATAATCCAGCAGAAGAGCAGGGAGAGGCACCTCCAGTAGTACTCATAAAAGTAGTGAGAAGCACATCATCAAAGATGATGATGTGGAGACAAAAGATGAGCTAGCTGATGAGCCTTTAGTTTCAGTATTCTCCAGCAAAGGCAAAGAAAAAGTTATAAGTGATGACGACTCAGAGGAAGATCAAGAGGACACTGACACGAAACTTGAAGCAACTGTCGCAAGGGTCACTCAAACAGCTGTAGAAAAGAAGAACTTACCGGATATAATTTTTGAAATCACTGCTAAGGAGGAGGCTGCTACAGCAAAATCTACTTCATTTGTAACCCAGCAGACTTCAACAAAATCTCCTGGCAAAACTCATAAGGTATCCAGCAAGCGGAAAGGGGCACAAACCTCTGGAGGGGCTACGGTGCTAGAAGAACCAGAGCACAAGCGAACCAAACCAACTTAGCCCAAAGCAACTGAACCAGTAGCAACACCACCAATTAGTACTACTTCAAACCAGAAGAAGAACCAGTTAGATGTCATACCACAAGGTTCACCCAAAGAATGCCTGCAAAGCACATCTAAAAAGAAGTGAACCCTCTCAGCTCATGCTGCAGCAAAACATCCAATAATAGGGGAGTAACCCCTGCCAACCCATTTTACTTTTTCATCATCTGAAACTTTTCTTTTGTTTATTTGTTTTTTATTGAGCAATTTGCAATTATTTCTTGTTAGTGCATGCCTATTTGTTTAATTCAATTTGTGTGCTTGTGAGAACACAACACCTTTCAAGTTTGGGGGGCTTGAGTTATGGTGTATTGTGTTTGTGAGTGCATGTGTTTGTATTGTGTGTTATGGATTGAAAAACCTAATGATTTCAAAAGTAGGGATAATGTATAGATGAAAGCTAAAATTTTGTCTCAACACTTAAACTTTGGTTGAGTTTTATGAGTATATTGTAGTAGAGCCATGAGAAAATCATTGAGGGTAGAAAAAAATCTTAAGCTTGGGGGAAACTTTTTGTTAAACTGTGCTTGTTATGAAATAAATACTGCTCCAATGGCTTAAGTTGCTGAGTAACCAGAGCTGAGTATGTACTCCATATGCATACTTAAGTCCATAGGCAACAAGAGCTTTGAGCATTTTTGTAGCATCTAAAAAAAAAGAGAGAAAAAGAAAGAGATAGATAGCGGTCCTTTATCTAGGATAATAAGTAACCCGGTCTGTTCATGAGTCCCATGTTTAGCCTTGAGTTAAAGGTATCTTTAGATAAGACCATGTTGTGAGCACTATTGCAGCAACTCTGATTTGTGCATTGGTTGAGTAATTGGGTGTCATCACCACAAGTGATAAACATTCACATGAAAAATCAATGATACATTGAAGAGAATTTGACTAAAAAAAAGGAAGAATATTTTGCTATAGCACAGTTTGAACTTTGTTTGTGACTTCTGCTAAATGTATGAACGTATTTATGTTCTACCTCTAAAGTATATGTAACATCTATGCAATGTTGAAACATTTGATCAAAATGGCACACACATTTTGGACAGAATGAGGCCTAAGTCTAGAATTGAACTACTGTGACAACTTGATGACAGAGCTAATTTATTAGTGCATGATTGTGTGACTAATTTGGAGGTGTGATAACTCTATGAAATGAGAGTTATCATGACACTTTGGGACTTAAATAATGATTACTTAGAGAGAAAATGACACGTTTTGCATTGCGTTATAGTCATATTTTTCATAAACATCTATTTTAGTTTATCTTTGATCAATTTTATTTGATTTAGAATAAATTGTGTGCTTAGATCATATGCATAATTGTAGGTGACTGGAAGCTCAAATTTTAAAGAAGTAATGCTGCTGCAATACGCCTGTAAAAATAAAGAAAGAATTTGACTACAAAAAAATTAAAACAAATCTGGAACAGTGCAATTGCTGTAGCCGTTATTGTAGCAACCCTAGAGCATTAATAGTTCATTGACTGATTATATGTGTTGCTGCATGTTTGGTATAGTGCTTTGTGTTGAGTGTTAGAAAATGCATATTTATAAAGGAGAAAACCATCATTTTATATTTCAAGTCTTACTAACAACCCTTACTTTTATGTGTTTAAGCTTCTTGTAATTTAATTATGTGTGATTTATTTTAATTAAGTATTTTATGTGTTTTAGGGGCATCATAGTCATTTCACAATAAACNTTGTAATTTAATTATGTGTGTTTTATTTTAATTAAGTATTTTATGTGTTTTAGGGGCATCATAGTCATTTCACAATAAACGAGAGATCAGACGGCAAAACGGACATCACTTTTGAACTCAGGACGGTCGAAAACCTTAGGAGGAGCATAAAAGGAAAAATGGCACTGTTCACATGTACGGTACTATTCACATGTACGGTACTGTCTATGTTACTATTCACGACACTGTTCATATAGACAGATCGATGATGTGGTATTGACCGATGATGTAGCATTGACTGATGAGGTGTCACGATCCTGTTGGACTAAAATTTTTCTGTACTGTTGATGGTGACGTGGCAGCATATCAGTGGACCAAAAATCTCGCGTACGGTACATGCATCACATAGGATTATTTTCAACCAAACTGCGTTACTGTTCAACCCGGGTCAAACCGTGTTACTATTCATCCACGTACTGTTGACTGATGATGTGGCGCAATCCTGAGCGTCCAAACTGTTTTTAATCCGATGGCCATGATTTACTCGATGTATCTATAAAAAGGGGACCTCCCCCCCTTATAATTTGATATCTCTGAATCTATTTTTGGGATCCATTTTCTGTAATTCCTTCTCCATCTTGTATTTTCTACGTATTTTAATAAATTTCCATTTTGCCCCTAGTTCAATTATGAGTAGCTAATTTTCTTTCAAGCTTGGGTTGAAGGTGAAGTCTCAACATGTGTCACGGGCTTTATTTGGTAAATTTATTTTCTTTTCCCCTCTAATTTTTGTGGATGATTTGACTTTTCGTCGACAAATAATAATAATCTTGTCTAGTACCACCCTGGTTTCACCGGCTCCTTAGTACAAAGTTATTATTATTTGGCACGATAAACCTTTAGCACCATATTGATTAGAGTGTGGTTCATGAGGTGTGGATTCCCCCTTCATGATTTAATTGACATTAATAATGAATATTTAGCCCATGGCGCATGTTGATACAGATCCAGGTACCTAAGTACGTCAGTTCAATAGATTTCTCTTCAATTTATTCTCGTCATTTTAACTTAAGTTTTAGAATATTCCAAGTCAATTTCACTAGAAATCCAACACCCCATTTACAAAATTAATTCTACACACAATTAAAATCCACCTCCTCGTGGGATCGACACTCATCACCATTAGTATATTCTACAATAGATTCGTGCACTTGCGAGTTCAATAAAATTTGCACAATAAGTTTTTGGCGCCGTTGCCGGGGAGGTAAGTAATTTTAATTCATAGAATTAATTTTTGTGAATAATTTCTTTTAAATTGTTTTATTGTATTTTTTTTAAAAAAAAGAAAAAAAGTGAATATGCATTTAGAGGTTAGTATTTCTTTTCTTTTTCTCTTCTTTAAAATTCTGTAATTTAATTTTCAAGTTATTTTTTTCTCTTCTTTGTAATTTTGGTTCATCTTACTAATTTTGTTTTAGTTCATTTATTTCACATATTTTTTTGTGTGTTTTTATAGTAAGGTTGTAATAGCGCAATAAGGTTAGTATCGTAATTTCTCCATCTTATTTATTCTTATTTGTTTTGCACCCATCTTTATTTTTATTTTATTTGTTTTTCATGCATGGTCGTATGTCATTATTACCTAATCTTGAACCTATAGACCTTGAACTTGAGAAAACACTTCGCACACACAGTCACATTAAAAATAGAATAGATTTACAAGCACCACAGGAGAGGCCATTTAAGGACTACTTCAATCCTTTAGCTAATTTGAGCACATCATGTATAAGATACCCAAATGTAGCTGCTAGGAGTTTTGAACTAAAACCTAGTGTGCTAAATTGTCTCCCCACATTCTATGACCTAGAAAATGATGACCCATATAATCATTTGAATGATTTTCATGCTATTTGTCAAACATTTAAATATGAGAATTTTTCAGACGATGATGTTAAAGTCATATTATTCCCATTTTCTTTAAAGGATAGAGCTCGTTCATGGCTTAATATATTGCCTGCTAATAGCATTACATCATGGGAACAAATGGTTACAAAATTTTTGAATAAATATTTCCTTGTGCATAAAATCAATGCTATTCGCAGGGAAATCTCAGAGTTTACCCAGAGAGAAGACGAGCAATTTTTCGAAACATGGGAGCGATTCAATGGGCTACTCTTGAAGTGTCCACATCATGGGTACGAGAAATGGCACCAATGCCAATACTTTTTGGAGGGATTATTGCCGAATGTGCAAGAATGACTAATGGCAACAAGTGGAGGAAAGCTAATGTCAAAAGGTGCATCAGAAATTTGGGAATTCTTCCAGCGACAAACGGATAATTCCCAACAACGGAGTCGATCATTGAGGAATACTAGAAGAATTAAGGGAGTAAATGAGGTTCACATTGGCGAGTCAACTTCGGGAATCAAAGACGTCAATTTTGATTAGAGTGTGGTTCATGAGGTGTGGATTCCCCCTTCATGATTTAATTGACATTAATAATGAATATTTAGCCCATGGCGCATGTTGATACAGATCCAGGTACCTAAGTACGTCAGTTCAATAGATTTCTCTTCAATTTATTCTCGTCATTTTAACTTAAGTTTTAGAATATTCCAAGTCAATTTCACTAGAAATCCAACACCCCATTTACAAAATTAATTCTACACACAATTAAAATCCACCTCCTCGTGGGATCGACACTCATCACCATTAGTATATTCTACAATAGATTCGTGCACTTGCGAGTTCAATAAAATTTGCACAATAAGTTTTTGGCGCCGTTGCCGGGGAGGTAAGTAATTTTAATTCATAGAATTAATTTTTGTGAATAATTTCTTTTAAATTGTTTTATTGTATTTTTTTTAAAAAAAAGAAAAAAAGTGAATATGCATTTAGAGGTTAGTATTTCTTTTCTTTTTCTCTTCTTTAAAATTCTGTAATTTAATTTTCAAGTTATTTTTTTCTCTTCTTTGTAATTTTTGTTCATCTTACTAATTTTGTTTTAGTTCATTTATTTCACATATTTTTTTGTGTGTTTTTATAGTAAGGTTGTAATAGCGCAATAAGGTTAGTATCGTAATTTCTCCATCTTATTTATTCTTATTTGTTTTGCACCCATCTTTATTTTTATTTTATTTGTTTTTCATGCATGGTCGTATGTCATTATTACCTAATCTTGAACCTATAGACCTTGAACTTGAGAAAACACTTCGCACACACA
>MKYO02018898.1:829770-923797 GCA_002013955.2 Citrus medica | reverse complement strand
GGGGCATCATAGTCATTTCACAATAAACGAGAGATCAGACGGCAAAACGGACATCACTTTTGAACTCAGGACGGTCGAAAACCTTAGGAGGAGCATAAAAGGAAAAATGACACTATTCACATGTACGGTACTGTCTACGTTACTGTTCACGACACTATTTATATAGACGGATCGATGACGTGGTATTGACCGATGATGTGGCATTGATTGATGAAGTGTCACGATCCTATTGGACTAAAATTCTTATGTACTGTTGATGGTGACGTGGCAGCATATCAGTGGACCAAAAAACTCACGAACGGTACATGCATCACACATGATTATTTTCAACCAAACCGCATTACTGTTCAACTCGGGTCAAACCGTGTTACTGTTCATCCATGTGGTCAAACTGCATACTATTCACGTGTACTGTTGACTGATGACGTGGCGCAATCCTAAGCATCCAAACTGTTGTTAATTCGATAGCCATGATTTGCTCGATGTATCTATAAAAGGGGACCTCCCCCCCTAATTTGATATCTCTGAATCCATTTTTGGGATCCATTTTCTGTAATTCCTTCTCCAACTTGTACTTTCTACAGATTTTAATAAATTTACATTTTGCCCCTAGTTCAATTATGAGTAACTAATAATCTTGTCTAGTACCGCCCTAGTTTCACCGGCTCCTTAGTACAAGGTTATTATTATTTGGCACGATAAGCCCTTAGCACCATATTGATTAGAGTGTGGTTCATGAGGTGTGGATTCCCCCTTCATGATTTAATTGGCATTAATAATAAATATTTAGCCCATGGTGCATGTTGATACGGATCCAGATACCCAAGTACGTCATTTCAATAGACTTCTCTTCAATTTATTCTCGTCATTTTAATTTAAGTTTTAGAATATACCAAATCAATTTCACCAGAAATCCAACACCCATTTACAAAATTAATTCTACACACAATTAAAATCCACCTCCTCGTGAGATCGACACTCGTTACCATTAGTCTATTCTACAATAGATTCGTGCACTTGCGAGTTCAATAAAATTTGCACAACACTTTATTTTGATAATACTTATTTCTATTCATTATTTCGAGTAACCACCCATTTAATGATTCTAGCTAAAAAAAAGCCACAAAAGACTTATCTTAGTAGAACATATCAGAGCAATACTTGGTTTTAGATTGAGCTTCCTAAGTTGAGTTTTACTTGATTTTAAAAGGGCAATGCTTAATTTAAAACTAGTGAAGAACTAGACATAGGAATTCACCTTGTAGGGTAATTAGAACCTAAGCGCATAATACTATATCTTATATTGGCATAATAATTGGTCAATGTTAGGTTGCATATAGATATAAGAAATCCAACATGCGACAACTGAGGATACATAAGGATTCTACCTAGTGCTATAGCAGATGTTGTAACAACTAAATTTAAAATTGGAAGAAATAGTCAAAACGATTAAGAGAGTTTAATCACTCAACTACTCCATCCCCATTGGCTTTATCCTTGTGTGTGACGTAAGAATTTACTTTATTGCATTTTATTTTAATTAATGAAGTTATCAGTTTTATTAATGGTTTTAGTTTCAATTAAAGCAAAACTGCATTGTTGATATTATTGTAGCAAATCTAATAACATCAATCCATGTGGAGACGATCTCGAATAGTTATCATTATATTACTTATTGTGTACACTTGCACATTGACACCAATAGCATTTGAATTCATTACAATAACACCTTTGTTGGGCTTTAATAGTTGGTTAGTTGGGAGTAGGGAGTGTAGTTTTTGGTATGATTGTTAGTTGGGTTCTTTATAATCTTGCAGCGGCTTCTTCGGTTTCAATCTTTTTTTTTTGGCAGGGTATAATCTGGTATAGATGGATGTTTTGCCTATTTCTATTGTTGAGTAGATTTTATTAGTGCCTATTTCTAGTAAGAAGCCAGATTTGATCCGTTAAGATCTTCCTTTTGATGGTGCTTTCCATTTACGGACTACTTGGGAGCTTCTGCGTTATTCTAGGTTGAGGGAGGAGTTTTTTTTTATTATCTGGCGGTGGCATATCCCGTCTTAGGTCTCTTTTTTTCTTTGGTGGTTATTGCATAGGTTTTTAACTATAGATGATGCCTTGTGCTTGAGGGGTTTTAACATGGTCTCTTCGTGTACTCGTGGTGCGGCTTCTGAGACCGATCGATATTTATTGATTGCCAATGGGTTCCCCAGATTTGGATTCATTTTTATCGAATCCTAGGTACGTGAGATATTGGTTTTCTGACTCCCCGTGATTTGCTGCTACATTTACGGTGGTGTACCCTTTCTCGGCATCATGTTTAGGTCCTTCTGCCTTGCTTTATTTTGTGGCAAGTGTGGAAGACCCATCCAGTTTTATTTGCAGTCTTTCTCTATTGTGTGATCATCTTTCAGATGGATTTAGATCTCAGGGTAGCTAGTTTTACTTTTGGATTTAAGCCTTTCCAACTAAGGGGAGTTTTCAATTCTGGGATTACGGAGGGTTTGTGAGTTATGGCTCCCCTAAGAGGCCGATTCAATTAGTTTCTTGAATGAGGCCACCTTCCAGGGTGGTGAAGTTGACTGTGGATGGGTGCTTTATGGGTAAGCTTGGGATGGCTGCTTGGGGGGGTATTCTGCGAGATCATCGAGGTGTGGTTTTGGGTGCTTCTAGATCATTTCTTTGAAGCCAACCGATACTTTACGTCGAGCTCATGGCTGTGTGTGAGAGGTTGGAGCATGATGCTCAACTTGGTTATCCTATACTTGAGGTAGAGTTGGATTTGGCTACGATTGTTAATTGGATCCATTCCCAAGGTCCTGTTCGTTGAGATTATGCTTACTTGCTGCGTCAAGTGTTTTTTTTTCACATTGTTGTGAGAATTCTAATGCTATTGGTGTCAATGTGCAAGTGTACACAACAAGTAATATAATGATGAGTATTCAAGATCATCTCCACAGGGATTGATGTTATCATACTTGCTACAACAATATTAACAGTGCAAATTTTATTCTAAATTAAATAAAAAACAAGTAATAAAACTAATAAATTAATTGAAATAAAATGCAACAAATAAAAATGAAAATAAACAAAGCCTCACGTCACACACAAGGATAAAACCAATGGGAATATGGAGTAGTTGAGTGAATAAACTCTCTTAATTGTTTTGACTATTTTTTTAATGTTGGACTCAGTTGTTACAACATCTACTACAATACTGGGTAGAATCCTTATGTACCCTCAGCTGTCGCATGTTGGATATCTTATATCTATATGCAACCTAACAGTGATCAATTGTTATACTAACATAAGATATAAGATTATACACTTAGGTTCTAATTACTTTACAAGGTGAATCCCTATATCTAGTTAATCACTCATCTTAGATCAAGCATGGCCCTTTTAGACTCAAGTAAAACTCAATCCAGGAATCCCAATCTAAAACCAAGTAGTGCTCTAATATGTTCCACTAAGATTGGCCCTTTTATGGCTCTTCCTTAGCGAGTATCATTAAATGGGTGATTAGCCGAAATGATGAATAAGAATAGATACTATCAAACAAAATGCTACAGTAAATATGCAGCAACACATATATTCAGTCAATCAACCATCAATGTTGTTTATCACTCAATCACAAATAAATTTAGTTCATGGTTTACAAAAGAAAAATAAATAACAAAGTTTCAGCCATCAAACACATCCCCTTGAACAAATAGTAAATAAGAAAACAAGAGAAGAATAAAAAGGGCTGAGTTCCCAATTTATTTTTGCAATTTCTCCTCTTGGTCAGCCCTCAATATCTCTCTTGAATACTCTTTTTCTTTTGTTTCTTTGTGGTTTTTTTCTTTGGGTGACGGCTCTCCTTTTTCTTATGATGTGTGCTCCTTTTATAGTTGAAAATTAGGGTAAACGGAAGCCTAGGTCGCATATCTTTCAAATTAGGAAACTGCAGATCGCAATATTCTATAAAATTTTCTATGTCGTTGTTCCAAGATTTCTACAGCAATTGCTACAGCAACGATTGCTACAACAATGGCTACAACAACTATACTGTTCTAGATTTGTTTTAATTCTTCTATAGCCAAGTTCTTTTTCATCTTTTGTAGGCCTATTGCAACAGCATTCCTTCATTGAAATTTGAGCTTCCAATTACCTACAATTATAAACACAATCTAAGCATACAAAATTATTCTAAAACAACATAATTTATTAAAAATAAACTAAAATGGTTATTCATGTAAAATAAAACTAAAATGCAATAAAAGCATGTCATTTACTCTCAAAGTAATCTTAATTTAAGTATAAAAGTGCCATGATCACTCTCATTTCATAGAGTTATCACACCCACAAACTTAAATCATTACTTGTTCTCAAATAATGACAACACTAACACTTCAATCACACAATCATTTAACAAATAACTTAGCTCTGTCATCAAATTTGTAAGGATCCTTCAACCCTCATATCACACTCTTAATCATATAAAATTGTCATACCAGTTCAAGTTTCAGACTTAGGCCTCATTCTATCCAGAGTGTGTGTGTGCCACTTTGATCAAATTCCAGAGGTGCTACAGCATTACACAGACATTGCGTATAATTCTGAGGTAGAATATAAATATATTCACCTATGGGGGAGCATAATTCACAAATAAACTCAAACTGTGCTATAAATTTTTTTTTAACTTTCTTTAATGTGTCATTGATTTTTTATGTGAATGTCGATCACTTGTAATGATGACACCCAATTACTCGACCAATGTATAGACCAGAGTTACTGCAGCAATGTTTATAACATAGTCTTATCTAAGGATATCTTTAACTCAAGGCTGAACATGGGGGTCATGAACAGACCTAGCTACTCAATATCCTAGATAGAGCACCTCTTATATATATATATATATATATATATATGTAGTTGCTACAGCAATGCTCATAACTCTTTTTGCCTTTGGACTCAAGTCTGCATATGGGGTGCATACTCAGCCCTGGTTACTCAGTAACTTAAGTCATTGGAGCAAAATTTATTTCATAATAAGCACAATTCTTAAAAAATTTTCCCCCCAAGCTTGAGATATTTTCTACCATTTTTTATTTTCCTAACTCTACTACAACATTCTCATAAAACTCAACTAAAGCTTAAGTGTTGGGACATAATTTCAACTTCATCTATAAACTATCCCTACTTGGCAGTCACAAATACTAAATAACACTCAATTTATCTTCATTAGGTTTTTCAATCCATACACAAATAGTAGATAACAGAGCTTCACATAACACACAACACAAACACATGCACTCACAAACATTTTACACAATAACACAACCCCCCAAACTTGAGAGGTGGTGTGTCCTCACATGCACGCAAAAAATATGAAACTGAACATGCAGATAAAGACAAAAAAACATTAAAAGTGAAAGAAAAGTTCTAGAAAAGAAATAAAGTAATTTGAGCTGAAAGAGGGACTCTTCTGATGTGATTATTTATGCTGCAGTAATAGTTCACTTCTTTTTTTAGCACTCCACAAACAGTCTTTAGGTGAACTTTGAGGTGTTTCGAAAGACTGTTGTTTCTTTTGGCGGGGGGTTGGACTAGTGGAGGGTGTATCAGCAGTGGTGGCAGGTATGGCCTGAGTAGATCTTGGGCGTTTGTGCTCAGGTACTGCTGGTGCTATATCACCTCAGAAGTGGCCCCTCTGCATTTGCTGGTCGCTTTGATAGTGGCGGAAGGAGATTTAGTTGGAGGCAGGAGAGGTGCAGTAGTGGTAGATTCTATTGCAGCAATGTCCTCAATAATTATTTTAGCAATGATGTCTAGTAAGTTCTTCCTTGCTGCAGGTGTGCGCGTGACCCTATCGACGACTACTTCTAGCTTGACATCAATATCTTCGAAATGCTCCTCAAAATCTCGTCACGTAGAACTTTCTCCTTGCCCTTAACAGATGGGATTGGGATTGTTTGTTCCTCCTCGATCTCATCTTCATCATCTTCACCAATGGTGTGTTTGTGTCGACCCCTGGGTGGTGGAGCTGGTGATGGCTCACTTTTGCCATCTTCTGAGTCTTTTTGTTCCTCCTATTTGGTGGAGCTATGGGCCTGTGGTACAGGACTTTCTGCTGTGACTTGTGTTGGCTGGTCTTTCTTTTTTGGCTCAGTTGCACTATCTGATTCTGTTGCAGCTTCCTCACTCCCAGCTGCTGGGGTTCCGAAGTTGAATTGTTTCAACAGAGATTCTGGAAAATCCCAGTGGTGATCTTTCATGTATACAGTAAACTGATGTAGGTGACTATAAAAAATGCATCAAATATGCCCGGAATATGTTGTTTTCTATTTGCTGGGCAGCAACACACTAGGTAATGCTATTACTGAGTGCTTGCAGTCTTCTCTCTATCCTAATAGCTCTTCAAGTACTAGTGACAGCAACTGGCTCGGGTGTTGTTATAGCAGTTTTGCCTGCAATTCTCTTAATTGCTCGAGCATTCAAAGCCCTTGGATTCCTAATTAACTCATCTTGACCAGTAGACCGTACTCTAGATACAAGACATATACTAGTTATCAGGGATGGGAACAAAAGTGCTGCGTTTTTGTGTTGTTTCATTACACACTCCCTAATTTCCCTTTCAATAATAGAGGCACTTATCACACTAGCATCTTGGGCCCATCTGCACATTCACCAGAAACCCATCAGTTTGTTAAATGTCAATAACTTTTATGATGGCTTCATCGCATTTCTTAACCATGCAATAAAAAACTATTTCATTCCTTCTAATCCGAAAAAAATTTTTATTTGTGCTCACACTGCTAATGAGCTACTTGATATATTACAAGCTTATAGACCGGAGCCAGAACCACGGACCTTTGTGTTGGAGCATCCAAATAATGACAGTAGCAGTAGCCGCAGTAAGAAGTACAAATTAGATTTAACTTTCCACGTGTAAATATTTTCTTCTGTGTTGCACCACCCAGGTGATGTCTTCTAAACTCTACCTATTTCCTTTAAAATATTGAGGACAATGTTTCGTTCTAGTTGGGGGGAGGGAATAGTCGATAATTATGGAATCTTGGTTAAGTTTTTACTAATTTTTTGTTATAGAAACTAACTGTTGCTAACTTTTTGTGTTGAAGATGGCTGAATATGGAGTGTAGTTACTCTAGAAACGCATCTTCTTCGCTAACAATAAAAAAATAAAAAAAAATTCTAGATATTTTATTTTATTTTATTAATTTTTTACAATCATTTTTTTCGTCTTTATAATTTCTCCTTTATAAATATACACTTTCTAATTTTTTTGAGTCGAAGATAGTTGAATATGGAGTGTAGCTTTTTAAGTGTAACTTTTGTAATTAGTTTTTCTACATCATTTTCACATTTCTGCATGCATATTTTCCTTTCATGTTTAAAATAGGTTGGGGGGTAGAATATTATTTAAAAATAAATAAAATTGTGTGATTTGTTTTAACATTGGATGGCATGATTTTAGTATTTGTATTATCTCTGGTCTTAAGTGATGTTACTCTATGTTTGCTACTTTACATGTTGATGTCGGAGATTAATATGAGTTGCTTGAAGGAATGAACATGTCATAATAAGTATCAAGTGAGTTTTTGAGCCTATCATTTTTCTTGGAGAGTAACCCATTTGCCAATTCTTTATACAGCTTAGCAGTTTATTATTTTATACGTGATCTCTAGATTTCTTTTAAGTTAACCATTAAAAAAAAAGTTGTTGTAAAATTAAAAAAAAAGAAAAAAAAAAGAAAAAGTGTATGTTGCTACATCTATTTAACCATTAAAAAAAAAGTTGTTGTAAAATTAAAAAAAAAGAAAAAAAAGAAAAAATGTATGTTGCTACATCTGGAGGCTCATCTAACTAGTAGATATGGAAGATTCTTTAGAGCTCTAAAAAATGATAGAAAGGTCATCTTTGATTTGTTTGAGCCTTTCTAGCCATCTATTTTGTGAAACATCCATAATTAACCCTTTTGAGCCTTAAAACACAAAAAAAAAACATTTGCTTTACCAACTTATCATCTTGACCCACTCCGATTTGGAGTATTACCCAATGTCTTATAAGTTCCATCACCTATTTATGTTTGAGAAAAATGTAAATAATTATTTTGTTCTGTGACGTTGTGCCAAACAAAATAAATAAAAATTGTTATTTTAAAAAAAAGAAAAAAAATAACAATAATAGGTGAAATCCACCTTGCAACTTCCCAAAAAAAAAATAACAATCTCTGCATTTTTCTCAAACATACACTTTATTATCCTTATTTCCCCTCCTTTGTTAGCCATGTCCCTAGCCTACGTTACGTCCTAATAAAAGTTCTTCTTGATTTTAGTGAACTATAATATGAAGTAGAAGTTAGTTATATGGGCTAAAAAGATGTAGTGGTACATAAAAATTAAAAATAAAAATAAAAACAAATAAATTGGGTTGACTAGCATTTTTATTTGACTTGAGATTGTATTATTTCTAAGCTGAGGGCATATTTCTTTCATCTTGGTGAGAGCATGTGATATCACTTCTTTATTATTTTCTCTCATAAGCTAGTTATATGGGCTAAAAAGATGTAGTGGTGCATAATAAAAAAAGAAGATAAATAAATTGGGTTGACTAGCATTTTTATTTGACTTGAGATTGTATTATTTCTAAGCTGAGGGCATATTTCTGTCATCTTGGTGAGAGCATGTGATATCACTTCTTTATTATTTTCTCTCAATTACCATTCATTGGAGTGACTATTTTTATTGGGTTTAATTTCTTTATGAGAGTGTCACTACTTCTAGTGAGATTTTGGGATTTGACATATCATTCTTGAAAGTAGCTATGACAAAGTCTACTGGGTTGATTCATGTGGATGGTTGATGTGGGTGTGATGTTTCTTTAGACTGGAGATAATGCTTATACTTTTATTTGATTACTATCATTAGTCTGATTGAATAAACATGATTGTTAAAAAAAATCATTTTGGATTTGAATTTTGTTGTCGCTTTATTTCCTAGGGACTAGCAATAAGCTGGTTAAGGAGTGTGTTGAGTGTTAGAAAATGTATATTTATAAAGGAGAAAATCATCATTTTACACTTCAAGTTTTACTAACACCCTTACTTTTATGTATTGAAACTTCTTGTCATTTAATTATGTGTGTTGTATTATAATTAAGTATTTTATGTATTTTAGGAGCATCATAGTCATTTCACAATGAACGAGAGATCAGACGGCAAAACGAACATCACTTTTAAACTCAGGATGGTCGAAAACCTTAGGAAGAGCATAAAAGGAAAAATTGCATTGTTCACATGTACGGTACTATTCACATGCACGGTACTATTCGCATGTATGGTACTATTCGCATGTACGGTACAGTCTACATTACTATTCACGACACTGTTTATATAGACGGATCGATGACGTGGCATTGACCGATGATGTGGCATTGACTGATGAGGTGTCACGATCCTGTTAGACTAAAATTCTTACGCACTGTTGATCGATGACGTAGCAACATATCAGTGGACCAAAAATCTCGCATACAATACATGCATTACATAGGATTATTTTCAACTAAACCCCGTCACTGTTCAATCCGGGTCAAACCATGTTACTGTTCAAACCGCTTGGTCAAACCGCGTGTTGTGACTGATGACGTGGTGCAATCCTGAGCATCCGAAATGTTTTTGATCTGATGGTCATGATTTCTCAATGTATCTATAAAAAGGGGGCTCTCCCCCCCCTAATTTGATATCTCTGAATCTATTTTTGGGATCCATTTTCTGTAATTCCTTCTCCATCTTGTATTTTCTACATATTTTAATAAATTCTCATTTTACCCTTAGTTCAATTATAAGTAGCTAATTTTCTTTCAAGCTTGGGTTGAAAGTGAAGTCTCAACATGTGTCATGGGCTTTATTTAGTAAATTTATTTTCTTTTCCCTTCTAATTTTTGTGGATGATTTGACTTTTCATCAACAAATAATAATAATCTTGTCTAGATACCGCCTTGGTTACACTGGCTCCCTAGTACAAGGTTATTATTATTTGGCACGATAAGCCCTTAGCACCATATTGATTAGAGTGTGGTTTATGAGGTGTGGATTCCCCCCTTATGATTTAATTGGCATTAATAAGGAATATTTAGCTTATGGTGCATGTTGATACGGATCCAGATACCCAAGTACATCATTTCAATAGATTTCTCTTCAATTTATTCTCATCATTTCAATTCCAATTTTCGAATAATCTAAATCAATTTCACCACAAATCTAAACATCCATTTAGAAAAATTAATTCTACACAAAATTAGAATCAACCTCCTCGTGGGATTGACACTCGTCACCATTAATCTATTCTACAATAGATTCTTGCACTTGCAAGTTCAATAAAACTGGGTTCACCCACAAATTGTCTGATATCGGGTATATGATTCCAACATCCAGTCATTTGATGATCTCCTTCTTCACAACTTTCTTTATGATAGGGTTCAATCTTCTCTGTTACTCTACTGAATTGCTATAACAGTCGTCCAACAGAATTTTGTGCATGCATATGCATGGGTTGATTCCTTTAATGTATGCCATAGTCCAACCAATTGCCTTCTTGTATTTGCCCAGCACCTCTACCAAACTTCTTTCTTGATCTGCATTCAAAGAGGATAAAACGATTACAGGAAGTGTATTATTTTTGCCAAGATAAACATATTTTAAATGTGAAGGTAAAAGTTTCAATTCTAGAATATGAGGTGATTCAATAGATGAATCTGTTGATTTTACTTCCCTGTTTGACAGATCTAGTGATTAAAAATGTTTGTTATGTCTTACAGCATGATTTTCTCCTAACCATGCCATCTGCGTGGCTGTAACATGCTCTTCTTCAAAACCTTCAAAAGTGGCAGCTTTTATGTCTTCTCTACTGCAGCACATGTCTATTCTTTCTGTCATAGCAAGGTCTACAACACTCATAAAATTGCTTTCTTCTACCTCATCAGGACTTTTTATAGCTTCTAACACATTGAAGGTGACTTGTTAGTCATTCACCCTTATAGTTTTCTATGTGGCTATGAAGGGTCTTCTGAGTATAATTGGTACCTCTTTGTCTACCTCAAAGTCTAGTACAATGAAGTCCACTGGGAAAATGAATTTGTCCACATTTACCAATATATCTTCAATCTTGCCTTCAGGATATGCATGAGATCTGAGATCTGTCAAGAAGTTGTAAAGTGACTGTTGTTGGTCTGCATTCTCCAACTCCCAACTACTTGAATACTGATAAGGGCATTAGATTTATACTTCCTGGATCTTTTAGTTTTTAAGGTATCTTACTCTGAAGTATATGGCTGCATTCTTGTGTTAGGGCAACAATTTCAAATTCTCCCAGCCTTTTTTCTTTTGCCAAGATATCCTTAAGAAATTTCATATAATTGGGCATTTGTTCTAAGACTTCCACAAAAGGTATGTTGATGTGTAATTGCTTCAATACTTCTAAGAATTTGTTGAATTGTTTGTCTTGTTTTTGTTTCTAGAATCTTTGTGGGAATGGAGGTGGGTGCCTAAATTGCTGCACTACAACAAGAGGTACATGTTGCTGCTCTTTTGGTCAATTCAGGGTTATTGCTACAGGTGTTGTAGCTTATGCTTCATCAAGTTCTGAGTGATTTCTTTTGGTGGTTGTTGTAGCCTGACTTCTTTCACCAGTGCTTTGATAACTAGTTTGCTGTAACTCATTTTCAACTTGAAGCTCTTCTTGGGATGAAATAAGTTCTAAATTTTTTCTTGACATACCAACAGGGATATCAACATCCTTACCAGACCTTAAGTTGATCACTTTCCCAAGCCTCATACAAGCTTTCATCTTCAAGTTGATGAAAATAAGTGATTTCATTCTGCAATTTTTCATTCTTGGTTGGTGGGAAGTATTTCATCAAAAATTGTCAGCCAAGTCATTTCATGTTGTGATGGAATCTGGTGTTAAAGAGTTCAACCATGCTCTTGCTCGATCTCTCAAGGAGTAAGGAAAAAGTCTAAGTCTCAATGCGTCCTATGATGCTCTAGCAATTTTAAAAGCATCACTCACCTAAAAAAATAGCTTAAGATGGAGATGAAGATCTTCATATGGTAGTCCATTAAATTGCCCCACTGTTTGCAACATTTGAAACATCACTGGTTTGAGTTCAAAGTTGGCAGCTTCCACTTCAGGTCTGACTATTCGAGGGTGTACAACTTAAGGAGTTAACACAGCATAATCCCTAATGGCTTGGTCTCTGTCATCTATCATGTAAATAATATTGTTGTTCTCTGGTTGTATCTGATTAATTTGCCTATTTTGACCTTCTTGACCATTGATAGGTTGTATTGGTCTGTAAGGGTCTAAGTTTCCCAATTCTTGCAAATTATCAATCGCTACAGTAGCTTTTGAATTTCTTTGCTCTCTTCTCAATCTCCTTGCAGTCCTTTCAATCTCTGGATCAAATTAAAATTCAACAAGTCTGTATTTGCACATGCAAGAGTGATCTGTCAATCAAGTAAATAATCAAAATAAATTCAAAGATTGGTACTGTCAAAATTAGCATCACAACTCGAAGATAAACAATCAATCCCCGGCAACGGCACCAAAACGTTATGAGAATTCTAATGTTGTTGGTGTCAATGTGCAAGTGTACACAACAAGTAATATAATAATGAGTATTCAAGATCATCTCCACAGGAATTGATGTTATCGGACTTGCTACAGAAATATTAATAGTGCAAATTTTTTTCTAAATTAAATACAAAACAAGTAATAAAACTAATAAATTAATTGAAATAAAGTGCAATAAATAAAAATGCAAATAAATAAAGCCTCACGTCACACACAAGGATAAAACCAATGGGAATATGAAGTAGTTGAGTGAATAAACTCTTTTAATAGTTTTGACTATTTTTCTAATGTTTGACTCAATTGCTATAGCATCTGCTACAACACTAGGCAAAATCCTTATGACTCTCAATTGTCGCATGTTAGATATATTATATCTATATGCAACCTAACAGTGATCAATTTTTATACTAACAAAAGATATAGCATTACACGCTTAGGTTCTAATTACCCTACAAGGTGAATCCCTATATCTAGTTCATCACTAATCTTAGATCAAGCATGGCCCTTTTAGACTCAAGTAAAACACAATCCAGGAAACTCAATCTAAAACCAAGTATTGCTCTAATATGTTCCATTAAGATGGGCTTTTTTATTGCTCTTCCTTAGCTAGTATCATTCCATGGGTGATCAACCGAAATAATGAATAAATATAGATACTGTCAAACAAAATGTTACAACAAATATGCAGCAACATATATATTCAGTCAATAAACCATCAATATTGTTTATCACTCAACCACAAATAAATTTAGTTCATGGTAAACAAAAGAAAAATAAAGAACAAAGTTTCAGCCATCAAACACATCCCCTTAAACAAAAAGTAAACAAGAAAACAAGAGAATAATAAAAAGGACTGAGTTCCCGATTTATTCTGCAATTTCTCCTCTTGTGTAGCCCTCAATATCTCTCTTGAATCCTCTTTTTCTTTTGTTTCTTGGTGGTTTTTTTTCTTTGGGTGACGGCTCTCCTTTTTTTATGATGTGTTCTGTAACACCCCAAATCTAACATGTGCGGAGTATGTGAAAAAGGAAGTTACTTACAAATTGTAATCCTTACTCATGAATTCCAAACCGAAATACCTCAAATTCTTATTCAAATAAATCCACAAATTCATACGTCTAACACTAGATAATCACTTCCGAAACATAACATAAAATAACAAAAGTCTTAGAACTCTAAATTACAAGTTCCTAACAGAAATAAACTAAAAAGAAACATGAGTCCATTTCTCCTCCTATTCAAATAGCAAAAGGAAATGAAATCTCTAACTCCAAAGCAAAGCACACCTTTCAAAAAGAACTTATTCTGCAAAAAAATGTAATGACGAGGGGTAAGCCATCAACTCGGTAAGTAAAACCATTCCTAACACACTAGCCGTGCCAATACCAAAAATATTGCAAGCCTTCTTTCATTTAAAACATATGTTACAATTCATAAATTTCATAAAACAACATATTTCAATAAGATGACATAAATTCATTGTAATTCAAAATATCAAAAGAATAATCAATTATGAAAGTAAATCATATAACGCATACACAGCTCATGTCACATAGTGTCACCTATACTCCTGGTAATCCGGTCAGAAACAGAATCAAAATATCGTGTGTACACTCAGAACATAAACCCAGTATTGGTCCAGAACAGATATATCGTATAATACGATCAGAATCAGAATCAGAAGAACTACGGACAATGAGCCAAAACATTCAAATTAGTTTTTCATATGTAATGACTTGTACGTGGCACTTTGCACTATATATGGCACTTTGTGGTGCTTTGACCCTCAAGAGGTGGCCCCCGTACAATCATAAATAATTGAAGTCATACATAAGCACAAAACATTCATATCAAATTCATAAAAGTCTATAACAAAAAATTAGGCTTACAAAATATTTTATCGATAGAATCATAAAAGGTAGTCATGTCATAAAATATTTTACATATTTAAAAGCATTTACAAAATATTTTACTAAAAGAATGTAGATTTGAAAACATTTATATAAACTAATCTTGTTATGAAAAGCAATTGATTTTTTAAATAAACCATAAAAACACATGTACATATATTAGTATCAAAATAATCATACTTATCAAGTACATTAGGAATGAAGTTACTTACCTCGACAAAATGGTTTGAACTAACACACCTCTAAACCTCTAAAAGCCTAAATCACCTCCAACACCTTAACAAATATAAGATATACCTATCAATAACTTGTCCTAAGAATATGATTTTCTAATTCATACCTGTACTAGTTTGATTCTCATAATTTTAACTCTTAATCTAAAACTCAATATGACATAATATTCTATGGAACCATTCTGGACATCCATGGGTACCTCATATAAAATTTTCAAGAGGATCCGATACAAAACAATTTCAAGACTATTTATTACTTGACAAATTCAGAACTGCTTCACAGTACCTTAATCGAACAGAACGTGTTCTGAGATTTTTATAAAATCAGATACTAGTCAGACCATTATGAAATTAAATATGGGAATACAAGACACATGTATCAACGCCTTTATAAAATTTCAGAATGTTTCGAGTTCATTTCGTAGTACAAATAAGTTTGTGAATCCGATCGCCTTGCTGGAATCACAGTTTTCCAGTGTTGTTAGTTCAAAAATCCATATAAAATTGAAAACAAAGTCAAATCTTATGAAACAAAATTTAATCAATAAGCCCTACATGTCTAGTTTTCAGAAATATAACGTTCTTAAGAAAAATCGTTCATAAAATATACATTTGAATTCGAGATACTCATATTGTCCAGAATTTGTCCAGTGTGCTTAATGCACCAAGGGTTGATTAACAAAACCCACAATAAATCATAACCCTAAATAGAACCTAAACACACCTTAAATCATGTATTATGATATGTAACAATCTAAAATCATGCTAATATAAACCCTAGATAGAGTGATTGGAAATCTTACGGAGAATAAGGAGAATAAACTTACCAGTCGCTTTAATTCTCTCCTAAACAAATGTCTTAATTCCTAGGTTGGAATGCAAATGAAAGGGGCTAGGGGTATTTATAGGATTTCTTAAGGCTAATGGATGGCTAGGATTTTTCCACCATAACTCTTTATCAATGGTTGAGATTATCCTTCATAAATACCTTACTAAATTCTAGAATTCTTATCTATCTCTACAAACTTCTCTTACATAATCACTTATGTCATTATTACTTAGTTATTGCATCATCGCTTATGTTATTACTTCTCTTATAATTAAATATTATATATTATTATTATTATTTTAATACTTAAAGGGGCTTGTTAGCTCAAAATAAATTTTCTTATATTTAAGTGAGAGAATTAAACCTTACATGTGCTCCTTTTATAGTTGAAAATTAGGGTAAACAAAAGTGTAGGTCACGTATTTTCTAAATTAGGAAACAGTAGATCGCAATATTCTGTAAAATTTCTCTGCCGTTGCTCCAGGATTGCTATAACAACTGTTACAGCAACGATTGCTACAACAATGGCTACAACAATTGTACTATTTCAAATTTGTTTCAATTATTCTATAGCCAAGTTCTTTTTCATATTTTGTCGGCCTATTGCAGCTGCATTCCTTCCTTGAAATTTGAGCTTCCAATCACCTACAATTATACACACAATCTAAGCACACAAAATTATTCTAAAACAACGCAATTTATTAAAAATAAACTAAAATGGTTATTCATATAAAATAAAACTAAAATGCAATAAAAACATGTTATTTACTCTCAAAGTGATCTTGATTTAAGTTTAAAAGTGCCATGATAACTTTCATTTCATAGAGTTATCACACATCCTCTTCGCTTATTCTGGTTAGGCATTTGTTACGAGAGGCTACCTCTATTGCTGATTTTTTGGCCAATTAGATGTGTTCTCATAGTGTCAATAGGCATTTTTCTTGTTGGCTTATCTGGCATTCTCTTTTTGGAGGCTCAGGTTGTTCTTCATGTCAGGTGCTAGCATTGACGGATTTCTATTTCATTTATTCTATCTTGGTTATTCATGTATATTTGCTTTTTCTCTTGGAGGTTTTGGTCTATATCCCCCTCCTTATCTATTATTTTCATTTATGATATATATTACAAGTAGGTGTCCTACCTAATCCCCATCTTTTAGTGATTTATTTTTATTTTTTAAAATGTTTCCAATATTCTAAGTCACTGACTAAGCTACATTCGCATTAGCCTCACCTTTACCCTTACTCTCACCGTCACCGTCACCATGCATTTATTTTTTTTTGGAACTTTTTTCCAAACTTTGTTTCAATGTCAGCTACCAAGTTTAAGATCTCTGCACCAGACAAACGCCTAGGCTTTAAAAATTGCCTATGGCCCATATATAACATTTTTATATGCAGCAGCCAACAAGTACATGTGTTTATCCTACAAACTGGACAACCTTACTATCTCTTAATAATACACCTAGACAAGTTCCCATAAAGTCAGAAGTTACTAATTGTTCACATTAACACAGGCTGTAAATTAAAAGTTTGTTTCTTATATGCATCAAAAGCATCGACACTTACATCCCATCAATCAATGGTGCTAAGTACACATCTATATCATTTACAGATTGTTTAAGGCTGGATATCAGTAGAGACAATATTATAAACTTGTTCATACACAACCATAGATGAAGATGATATGTTATCAATGTAGCAGGCCAATTATAAGTCATGCTAAGTGTGCTTGTGGGTTAATCCCACTAGATGAAAAAGCCAACTGAAGATATCTCGGCTTTTGGGCATAATCAGGCCATTTCTTGTTAATCAGCTGCCAAGCCGGTGAATCTGTTGGGTAGTGAATCTTGTTATCTCTAATTCTTTTATTTTCATGCCATGTTAAGTTCTCAATGATCTGTGGTGATTGAAACATTCTTTTAAACCTTGGAATTATAGGAAAATACCATAACACCTTGTTAAGGACCCGTTTTCTAATTTGTTTTATATATCCTTTCTTATTTGCCATGTAAATGCTCCACAACTTGGGCATTCATTAAGATTTTTTAACTTATTCCTATAAAGAATGCAATCATTTGGACATGCATGTATTTTCTCGTAATTTAAGCTTAATAGCTTCTTTTTTTTTGGCCCCATACATAGATTTAGGCATACGATTATCATTTGGCAATATCTCATTCAGCAATTCCAATAAAGCTAAAAATCTATTAAAATCAATTATAAAGTTCTTTCTTATTGTATAATTTCATTAAATCTGATAGCTTTGAATGCTTTGAACCTGGATATAAAGGTTTTCTAGCATCTTCAAGCATATCCTTAAAAGAACTAGGATCTTTATTACAATGCTCGAAAACATCATGAAGTATATCACCTAAATTACTATAATGCAGACATTTAAAATAAGGGAAATTATCATTCGTATACCCTATATTTGCTATGTTCTAAAAAATACTACAACACTTTGAGCTCGTATCAATTGTCCACCTTAAATTGACAAAAGCTATATGCCAACCACCAAACCATTAGCTGCCGTTTGAAAGTTAACGGAATTATAGCGAATTGACGATTTTACCCTTGAAACTTAAATTAAAGTAAACGAAAATTATCACTTGTATACCCTTAAATTATCACTTATATCATATGAAAAGATCTGATGTCATCCTATTTAAACGGTAAGTAACAGTTTGGTGGACGACAGATATAATTTATCAACTTAGGGTGGACGATTGATACACCCCCAAAGTATTGTAGTATTTTTTATAACGGAGTAAACTAAGGGTATAGGAATGATAATTTCCCTTAAAATAATGATTTTGTGGTTGGTCTTGGCACTTTCCAGAGCTAGGAGCAAAATATGAGCCAAATATAGACTGTAAATTAGAAACATAATAATTAAAAACAAATAAATGTATCTTTAGAGAAGAATTGATCAGACGGGAAAGAAAGAACCAAATCGTGATAAAAAGAAATTGCTTTGCTTTGGCCTTGGTTGGGATTAATGGTGGGGTTTGATTAGAATGTGTAGTATCAATTGTGGGGGATAAGATTTTAGGGTTTTGTTTTATGAACTTTGGCAGAGAAGAAGAATCGAGAGGTAAAGAATGATGACTGAATGACTTTGAAAAATATGGCTTTGATTTTGGTCTTAGGGTTAGGATAAAATGGTGCATCTAAATTATCTTTTATTTTTCTTTTTTAAAAAGTGAAATGATATTGTTTCGAATTAAAATAATATATTAACTTGAAAAATTTCAACCAAAACCCACTAAATTTTTCACTCAGCTGTGTTCAATACATTTCAAAATATTATATCAAAAGGTTTTTTTTATTGATACATTAGTGTAAGTAGCAAAAAGTCACAATGGTTTTAGTTTTAAACTTAAAAGCTTTTAGTTTTCAAGGTCTTCAGTTCAAATATCAATCTAGAACAAGATTGGAATTTATTTTCTTTTATTGATAACTTAGTGTCAGTAATAAAAGTTCTTACGGTCTTTTTCTTAAACTTAAATGCTTAAATATTGAAGTCTTTAGTTTGAGTTCTATCTAAAACATTATTAGAATTACTTTGTTTTTATTATTGATATCTTAATGTCAAAGATTTCTGATGTCTAACTTACAGACACCATAGTATCACTAGGTTTTTATACTTATACATTAAACACAGAAAATTGGTCCATATGTATAAACTTTTTGCTAAAGTGTCACAAGCCAAGTGTTAGTAAAGATTATTTTTCTAGTACTGTTTTATGCATCACCACATCTTTTAGTCTATATTACTAGCATTTATATTCATACTATAGTTCCTTAAAATCAAGAAGGACTTTTATTGGGACGTAACGTAGGTTAGGAAGATGGCTAACAAAGAAAAGATAATAGGAAAACAAAGATATATGTTTAAGAAGAAATAGAGATCATTTAGGAATTACAAGGTGCTTTTCACTTCCTTTCATTTATTTAATTTAGTTTATTATTTTTTATTATAATTTTCTTGTAATGCACCACTTTTCTAAAAAATTCATCTATATTCTTCTCAAATATGAATAAGTCATGAAAACATGAAATGTAGGGTAATACTCTAAATTGGAATGGGATAAAATGATAAGCTAACAAAGAAAAAATAATTTTTAATAAGCTTGATAGGGGTAACTATGGATACTTCAAATATAGATCACTAAAAAATGTTCAAATGGATCAGAGTTGGCTTGTTTGTCATTTTTTAGGGCTCTAAATTATCTTTCATATCTACTATTTCAATAGACTTTCAGATGTAGCAACACAAGCATTATCTTTTTAAAAAAAAATTAGTCGACTCAATAGAAAAATATAGAGATCTTGTAAAAGAATTGTTAAGTTATTTAGGCAAATAGGGCCACTTTCCAAGAATAACAGGCTCAAAAACTTATTATGATGTGTACATTCTTTTAGATAACTCAATCAATTTCACTCATCAAATTTCTTGTTCACACTTATCACCAAAATGAATATGCAAAGTGGCAAGCATGGTATAACATAACTTAATGCTAAAGATAATGCAAATACCAAAATTGAGAAGTCATCATGGCATCTAATATCAAAAGATCACACAAACACCTTCAATTATATATTTGAAGTTGCTGTCATTGGGACAATTCTCAAAAACTACTTGTGATTTGTTTGTAAAAGAAGCTCATATTTAAAGATCTTAGTGATAGACATAATGATTCAAATGTGTATATGGGTTGGTGCATTTCTCAAATGATGCGTGGAGTTCATAGCTCAAGAGTAAAAATTAATCAGCAAAGGAAACAAACAGTAAGCATATATAAAATCAGACCATTAAAAGTAATAATGCAAATGATAAAAGAATAGTAAAACAAAAGGATATACACTAGTAGTTGTGACTATAGCTCACATCTTTCTCTACTTTTATGTCCAAAAACGGATTGAACACCCTCTGTGAGTTTAGGATAGGCTTCCTATCCAATTTTCTTATAAATTGTAAACACGGTCGTTTGTAGTCAAATTCTCGAGACTATATTGTGCATGTTCTTTCAGGAATAATAACCATAACTGGGAAATTGCACGTTATACATATCCACCGAGATGCATTTCAAGAGTCGAAAGGATATCATCCAATAATTTTTACTGTTTGTTTTCTTTGCTGATTAATTTTTGTCTTTTGTAGTCTATTTGGGTACACTTATGACAAGAAACTTGGAGCCTCCTAACTCTTCATTTTCTTAAATGGTTTTCTTTCCCGTAACTAGGCAAACAAGCAACAAATTTGAGACATAACTCCCTTACCAATCATACTTTGGCTTCAATTAGCCAACGAATGTTAACATGGGTGCTATTTCTTATAAGCAATCACAAGCGTTCGGATTAAGTTTTGTAGATTTTAAGGAGTGAGGGAAATTACTTGTGAAGCTTTGTAAGAATTGCATTCCTATCTATACCTTTAGCTTGAAAATTTTAGTTATTATAGGAAACTGAAGGAACCGACTTTAATAGTCACGGAATACCATTTGTTGACATAACTGTATCCATAATATTGATTCTTAGGCCGTATGATGTTTTGGACAAATTCCAGTTTCTACAAATAAATGGATAATCGTTAAGCTTAAAAACAACAAACTGATTATATATGGTTGAGTCGTTAATAGTTTTAGAAAGTTAATGATTAACTGTTAATAAGAAGATAACTAACCAATAAATTCTAGAAATAAATTTATCTAAAAACGGAAAACTGTTATTTAGAAACGACAAGCTGACTTCAAACAAGTGAGCTTTTGGAATTAAATAGTAAATTGACAATGACAAATGATTATCCGATTTTGATCAATGAACTCTCTAGAATTAAACAGTAAACCGACTATTTTAAATAGTTAGTTGACAATTCAAATTTTAGCATAACGATTACTTGGAATAAGTCGGAATGGTAACTAACTGAGCTTAACATAATCCGATTATGCCCAAAAAGTCAACAACGGCTAGTTTTCTTCTCCAACTATAAAAAAACCCAATCAAATTCAAATTAGAATAGATTCGACAATCATCATTGAGCTTGTTGTTGAGCATTCAATCTCTCTTGTGCTTATAACTTGTTATTCTTTCATTAAATTGCATTTTGTGGTTTTATTTGTACACACATACATTGTACGAGGGAAAATGTGTGTAATCCTCATTTTAATATAAAAATTGAGTGATTATAAGTATGGGAAACACTTTGGGAAAGAGGTGTGAAATCATCTCTGTTTGTAAAGGTTTATTGACTCCTTGGAAGTTAATTGTAAAAAACTTAAAGCCTTGAGTGGTAGAGGCCTGGATAGTGGAATCCTCAAGCTCAATTGGCTTGAAAGCATAGACGTAGGCAGAGTTTGCTGAACCACGTAAAAATATTGTGTTTACTCTCTTCTTCCTTATCTCTTTATCATTGTTTATTGCTAAATTTATGGTTATTGAATTCTCATAGACATTAGTTTGAATTGTTTTGTGATTTTAAAACCCAATTCACCTCACTCTTGGATTGATTAGCTGGAATTTCATTTAGTATTAGAGCAAAATTCTCTTGTTAAGACTTAACTGTCTAGGTAAAATATCCATGCCAATCCAAAGCGATTCCACCTTTAGGGAAGGTTAGTCCACTACTAGACCATTATTCTTTGAAGGGAATGATTATCCATATTGAAAATCTAAGATGATAATTTATTTACAAGCACGAGAATTTGAAACTTGACATTTTTCAAACCCAAACTTGACATTCTTCTTTGTAATTTGGGTTAATGGCGTTGCGATCTTGGAGAACCCTTTTACAAATCTTCAATAATATCCAGCCAAACCTAAGAAGCTTCTGACTTTTCTTGTATTAGTTGGCCTGGACTATTGGCTTACAACTTCCGCCTTTGAGGGGTCTACTGAGATCCTATCTTTAGAAACGACGTGTCCTAGGAATATAACTTTCTCAAGCCAAAATTTACATTTATTAAGTTTTGCATAAAGTTGTTTCTCCTTCAAGGTCTGAAGAGTGATCCTTAGAAGCTGAGCATGCTCTTCATTTGTTTGTGAGTAGCCTAAAATGTCGTTAATGAGTACCACTATGAATTTGTCTAGGTAGTCTTTAAATACTTTGTTAATGATGTCCATGAAGGTTGTTGGGGCATTAGTTAGACCAAATGGCATGACGACAAACTCATAGTGTTTATAACGTGTTCTGAATGTTGTTTTAAGAATATCTGCTTCCTTAATTCTAAACTGGTGATATCCTAATCATACATCAATCTTTGAAACTACTGATGCTCTTTGTAGCTGATCAAACAAGTCATCGATGCGTGGAAGTGGGTACTTGTTCTTAATTCTCACTTTATTTGGCTCTCGATAGTCGATGCATATTCGTATTGATCCATTATTCTTTTTTATGAATAGTATCGATGCTTCCCATGGTGAATTAGTTGGGCGTATGTAGCCTTTGTCTAGTAACTCCTGCAATTGACTCTTTAACTCCTTTAATTCTGATGGGCTATCCTATAAGGTGCCTTTGAAATGGAGCAGTTCCTGATAGCAAATCGATTTTGAATTCAATTTCTCAATTCGGCGGCAATCTTGGAAGTTCTTCAAGAAAAACTTCAGGAAATTCGTTCACCACTGGAATATCTTCCAACTTTGGTCTTTGCTCTTCTGTTTCAATGACCACACTTGCCAAGTACCTCTCACATCCTCCATTTAATAGTCTGGCTGCTTTTAAGGCAAAAATGACATATATTTTGTTCTCTTTGCATTATCCTTTAAATGTAAATGATTCTTTTTATGGTGGTCGAAAAGTTTCCTTATTTTTCTTGCAATCTATCTTGCCATAGTGCTTTGATAGCCAATCTATGCCAAGAATTACATCATAGTCATGCATCTCGAGAATTATTAGGTCAACACATTGTGTATTACCACTAATGCTGACCTCACATGCATTATCTAATTGTCCCGAGTTTAATATTTTACCCAATGGTACCATGACACTAAAAGGCCTATTTATTGTGTTAGGGACATTTTTCGATTTTCCTAATGAATGTTGGTAAGGCAAATGAATGTATAGTTCATGAGTCTATTAGCACATGTTCGTTTTGGAAATAGATAGTTCATCTGCTATTACTGAGGGGTTTCCTTTTGCATCCGTCTAGGTGAGTGTGAATACTCGAGCATTAGTCTTTTCTTGTTGCATACCATTTTCTGGGCAGTCCTTGATGAAGTGTCCTTCCTTTCCACATTTGAAACATGTTCTAGTATTTGCTTGACATTCCCCAGGGTGAGTTATGCTGCATTGATTGGACTTTGGCTTTTGTGGGACTTCATTTTGATGATTCTTTGGGCGTTTGCTTTTATTCTGATCTTGGACCACTGGCGTTTCCTTTGTTTTATTATTATTTGAGTGTTGTCTTTCTTTTCCTTTATTTCTTCATTTTTCTTCCTTATTTTCTTGATCTGCTTGCTCAATTACCAAGGCTCGATCAATGGGTTCGTTGAAGGAAGCATCACGAACTGCAGCCACCTTTAAGTCTTTTACGAGATCTTTGCGCAATCCTTACATAAAGTGGTCCTTTTTCAAATCTTCCATTGCAACCATATGTGGGGCATATCGAGAGAGCTTATCAACTTTTTAGATGTATTCTAGCACAGACATCCTTCATTGTTGTAAATAAGCAAACTCTCTTCTTTTGGCTAAGGGAACTGTCTCTGAAAAGTATTTGTTATAGAAGTGCTCTTTAAATTCCACCCATTGTATTGTTGCTTCATTATGAATTCGTTTGATAGAGTTCCACTAGTATTCCATCGCTCCTCGTAGCATAAAGGAGGTACAAGTGACATTTTCTTCTTATGGCACTTTGGCTACTCTATCATTCTTTCTATGGTTCGCAACCATTGGTTTGTTGCGATAGGATCTACACCTCCTTTGAAAGTGGGTCGATTTAATATTCTGAATTCGCTCTTTGCATTGTTCATTGCCTGAGCATTTTCATTCATTCTAACCTCCCTTTCCAAAAGTCGTGCCATAATATCTGTAAGTCGATCAATTGCATATTACTCCGCTAAAGTTCCTTTTACCCTTTTGCTTCTGTTAACCCTAGCGCTTGGCATCTCAATGAGTTTTTAATCTAGTTTCTATGTGTCAAACAAATCAAATGTAAGATTTTCCTAATTATCTTAATTTCAAGTTTTAACTAAAAAAGCTGAGCCTTGTCCTTCCCCTTGACTTGTGCATATGGATAGTTTACAAAATCGCTTTAAACCTTGGGCTCTTATACCAATTTGTAACACTCCACTAAAATATTTGTTTAAAAAAACTATACTTTTAATATAAATACGAATTCTAAAAGTAGTTTTAAACAAAATATTCTTACAAAAAGTATAAGTCATACAAAGATTCCTTAACATATTTCAAAACTTTTATTATTACTTAAAGCTAAGATAATTTTGTTTTTTGAAACAAAACTGAGCACATCATAAAACCCAAGGTTTGTTATGCCCACATGCACTTTGTCTCGATTAGGACTTGGCGCTAGCTTGCCTTACTCATCGTTACCTGCAATGTGAGGACTTTATGAGCTAACGCCCAGTAAAATACACTTTGATGCATGTATAAATTATAATGCATATGGATGATAATATTAAGTTTTTAAAAGAACTTAGAAAATACATAACAACTTTATTAGGGCCCTAGGTATGTTGCACTACAAGGCTGGCACTTTTACTCTTTAAACAATATGCTCATGGGCCTGATTAGTTGATCTTTTGGGCGTTACGTATCGCTGACCCCAAAAAATTTCTTTTTACTTAGCTTGGAGGGCTTACCCTCCTTGGAAACTTTGCCACCTGGTAGTACAAACACCCATTTTTCATAAATTCATTTTCTGAAACACCTTCTTCATAAAGTAATCATGAAATGCATGCATCCAATGCAACTTATATCATAACATTGAAGTTCTTAGATGCACAATAGAATCAACACACAACACTATTTAAGGACAACAATCTTTAATATACGCAGCAGTGCCATCCATATAGAGATTAAACAAAATGGAATTATAGTATAGGTGGCAAAACTGACCATACCATGATTAAGTATCATAGATTAGGTGGCATAGGCGACCAAAACATAATTAACCTTTATACATTAGGTGGTATAGCCTACCATAACATAATTAACTATCATAGATTAGGCGGCGTAGCGAACCATATAAAAATTCACATCATAGTAGTCATCTCAAGATAAAGGAATTGTTAAAATTGAAGTTAAGTATGAAAATAATTTTTCCCTACATTGCAATTGAAGTGTTACTTACCTCTGGATGACTTCTTTAGACATTTCTAAATTAAGGATTTCTCTATTCATGATGTTATGACAGAGAATAGAAGACGGTGAAATTTATTGGTTGCATTGAAAATAAAAGGGGGTAGGAGGTATTTATAGGATTTCTTAAGGCTAATGAATGGCTAGGATTTTACCACCATAACTCTTGATCAATTATTGAGATTATCCTTCATAAATACCTTACTAAATTCTAGAATTTTAACTCTCTCTACAAACTTCTCTTACATCATCACTTATGTCATCATTACTTAGAATTAAATATTTTATGTTATTATTATTATTGTTATTATAATTATTGTAATACTTAAGGGAGCTTATTAACTTAAAGTAAATTCTATTATATTTAAGTGAGAAAATTGTACCTCACAGTAGGAATTATTAATTATGTCTTAATTGTATTTAATTTATGTTTTTTTGTGTTTATTAGGTAAAATATTAAATTCATGTAATTCGAGACTCCAAACAGATAAATGGATGTCAAATTTAGATTTCGGAGGTTCAAAAACCTTAAGATGAGTTAAGATCAGCTTAAAATTGAGCATGTGTACAAAGTTGACTTTTTCTGTCAACCAAGCACTGATTGGATGATAAAATGATCGTACAATATATATGAATGCATTGGATGGATGGCAATTTTGACTAAATCTCAAACATTCATGATTCAATGGCCATGATCGTGCCACGTGGCAATGGTTTGTGAAGCAAGTTGTAGGATCCAAACATTTGTATTCAGGTCGACCCAATCCACCCATTAACCCGTCAAATCTCAACTGTTCTTTGACCAAATAGGACGCTTCACAAGATGCCACATGTAATGTTCACTTTTGAAGTTTGACTAGCCGTTGGATCTTAATCTAATGGTTGTGTAGAGAGTATGCATAAAACTTATGATGGATCGCAAAACATTGGATTATGAATTTATTTTTCTAAAAATAGAACCTCATCTCTCTTCTTCTCAATTTCTCTCAATTTCCTTGTAATCTTATTTTTCTGTTGTGTTTTTAATATTTTGTATAATTATTTTTATAAATAAATTTAGTTTTATTTTCAAATTTAGTTCTTTTGATTTGTTAGGGATAATATTTAAGGTAGTAAAAAGTGTATATTGCAAAAAAAAAAGAGAAAAAGGAAAAAATGAATGTTTTTAATTTTGCTATATCTAGAACCCAAGTAATTAAGTTCGAAGGGGTGTTTCAACACCTAGTTCCCCAAGGTCAATTGGTCTGGGAGTCACTAGCCTAAAGATCTCTACATGGGTAATAGATATATTGTTTGCTTATTAGAAACTCGAGTAACTAAGTCTGTAGGGGTGTTTCAACACCTACTGCCCTAAGGCCCTAGTCTGAGAGTCACTGGCCTAAAGCTCGCTACATGGGTTAAAATTTTAATATTTTTAACTTATATGTGTGAATAATCTACTACCTAAAGATAGATTTTCTAATTAATTTTGGAACAAAAATGTTGTTTTTCTTTTAATGAAGCCCCATAAGTATTGTGTTAATTGCTTGAGCACAAAAGAAGGTTTGATAATATTCTGGATAATGAATGAACACCAAAGAGGTAAAGAAATCTGGGAGAGTTTATTTATTTGGTAGTTTAGAGGATAGACGAACAACTATTAACTTGCATGTGAATTTTGTTAATCTTAATTTAATATAATGCTTTAATTGCTAGGGGCTAGCAATAAGCTGGTTGGGGATATGATTAGTATTAAAAATTATTTAATTATTAAGTGATAATAATGTTATTTTGTGCTTATGTTATAATTTATATTTGTGTTTATGCAATATATTAGGAATTGTTAATTATGTATTAAATATATCTAATTTTGTGTATTTTTGTGTGTTTATTAGGGAAAATATTAATTTCATGTAATTCGAGGCTCTAAACAGATAAGCAGATAAACAAATGTCAAATTTGGATTTCGGAGGTCTGAAAATCTTAAGATGAGTCAAGATCGGCTTAAAATTGGGCTTGTGTAAAAAGAGTAGAGTTTTCTTGTCGACCGAGCACTAATTGGATAATAAAATGAGCTTACAATAGATATGAGTGCATGGGATAGCTGGCAATTTTGACTAAATCTCAACCGTTCATGATTCAATGGCCATGATTGTGCCACGCGACAATGATTGGTGAAGCAAGTTGTAGGATCCGAATATTTGTATTTGGGTCGACCCGATCCACCCCATTAACCTGCTAAATTTCAACCGTTCTTTGGCCAAATCAGACAAGTCAAATTATGCCACGTGTGATGTTGACTTTTAAAGTTTGACTAGTTGTTGGATCTTGATCTAATGGTTCCTAGGAGCGCATGCATGAAACTTATGATGGACCGCAAAACATTGGATTTTGAATTTATTTTTCAATAAATTGAGCCTCATTTTTATGTTTTTAATCATCTCTCAATTTCTCTTAATCTCCTTGTAATCTTGTTTTCCAAGTGTGTTTTTAATATTTTGTATAATTATTTTTACAAATTAATTTAGTTTTATTTTCAAATTTAGTTGTTTTTATTACTTTTAATTATAAGTAATTTAATTTTAATAATTCTTTTTTATTTCAATTATGCTTAACTAAATAATAATAGTTAGGGTAAGGTGAAACTCTTAGGAAATAAATATGATTTAATCAAATTCTATTTTTAATTTTATAAATTAAATTATTTTCTATTTAATTTTATACATATTTTGTATTTTGAAATTTTTATTTATTGTAGACAAATAAGGGAGTTTGGCACAATAAATTCTTAATATCTTAATATAAGGTATGGTAAAATGGTATTTTGACTTATTGTAGACAAATTAAATTTGGCACAATAAATACTTAATCCATCATAAAATTAAAGGGAAAATAATAATAATTTATATAATTAATCTTTTGGACAATAAATCTAAAAAAATGGCAAAAAGAATTTATTAAGTTTTATTTATTACTAAGAGTGGATCCACAACCCTAACTAGTTTAATTTCATAGTTTCATTTAAATTAAGTTGTTTATATTCAAGTTTTATTTTTATTTTTGGATAAAATAAAATAAACAAATTAAATTTTTTCTCTGAGGATCGACGTCGGACTTACCGAGTTATAATATAACAAGACACTCTTATATTTGGGAGTTAAAAATTACTTTTAAGTTGTGTCAACTAGCACCCAGTAGCCATTAAACAAACAATTAGAAAAAATAACAAACAGATTACAAGATAAATTTAAATCATTAATGTCAAAAATGGATAAAAAAATAAATAAACTATTCCCTGGATTATATGGGAATACAATGATCTAGGCTAGCTGTATCTTATCCAAAACATCTAAAATATAAGAACACTTATTTGGATAGCTTGCTTGACTAGAATGTAACTTACCTATATATCCAAATTGAATTGGAATAACATAACCACCATTATCCATCTCCTCATGCAAATGTTTATTTAGAAAAGAAACTTGTATGATATATAAATATAATAGATTAATTAGTGACAGTTTGCAAAATCAAAAAACATAATAAAAACATAAATCAAGTTTTTTTTTCTTACTTGTTCCACATCTCAATAACAGAATTTGAAAGCTCTGCAAACTCAATGACTTATTTACAAATATGTTTGGCCAATCTGTTCTCCCAGTAGGCACCAAAATTTTTCACATCATGTGCAATCATAATCGATCGTGGCAGGGAGCTCTCAATCATCAAAGAAAAGACGTTCATCTATGAACTCTTATTCTCATTTTTTGCTTTCACAGCTCCACATGTAATCTTTCTCAGGACAACTTTCCTTGCTGTCATTGGTTTCACAACAGTGGGTTCCTTTGTTGTTCATTTCTCTTCATACAGATATACCACACCATTTACTGGAGGCTTTTAACCATAAACGTTTTTCTTTGAAGGAGTTAATTTTGAACATCTTCTTGGGGTTGATTTTTGAAGTGCTTCAAAATCTACTTGGGGTGGATTCTGAACAGCAGCTAGCAGGGGAAGCGTGCTAATGCTTTTGTCAGATTTTGGACAAGTAGTGTGGTCATTGGTCATGGACTTTAGAGTACTTTGGGATTATTGGTTAAACGCCCAACCCTGAAACTTAAGGCGAATCTATCTAGTCTCATCAAACTAGACTGATTATAATCTAATTGGCAAAATTTTTGTTGAAAATTTGGTAGAGTCTCCCTTACAAATATCATGTTCCCAAAAATTGCAAATTTAATAAACAAGCACTCCAAAAAATAATTTAAAATACAACCAACACATCAATCTACCTTTTCAACCAATATACCATATATCACCCAAGTACCTTGTGCCAAAAAATATATATGAATACATTTGCTTATCTTTAATCACGAAAAAAATTATACAATCCAAAATATCTTAATAAAAACACCAATGACACCTAACACTAACACGTGGCCAAAATCGCAAAATAACTACAGTTGCTGGGTCGACTTGTGTACTTATAATCTCCTGTGGCAGGAAAAATATAATAAAATAGGGTGAGTATAAAACTTAGTGAGTTCAATAAGTGGATAATAGTTTTTGAAAATAAACTTACATTAAAATAGTCATATCTTTTCAATATACCATTTTCATCAAACTATAAGTATAAACATAATTATATTATACAAATAATATATTATAAAAATTTAAATCAAATAACTGTCATTAAAATGAGACATAATATAATACGTAATACTAATGAAAATCATATCAAACCATGACATAAAATACTTAATTTTGAAGCTGTCATTAACCAAGTAACCAGGGAAATAATCTTTTCATACCCGGAGCTTATACAGACAGTGCAATGACATATTATCTGGGTAATGTCATGCCCGGAGCTACCACATGTAGACCAATAAAGTGTCATCTCATATATCTCATATATCTATTATATCTTATCATATCTTTGCATGCATAAACTAGTTCCTAAAGGATAAAGACGTCCAAGCACATAGCTCAACGCCTCTATGTGTACTCAAATGAGCCCCAAAGGCCTGTATCTTGGTAATTGTATCTTTGTTATCATCATACTGCATATATAAGCCCCCAAAAGGTAAAAACACCTAAATACACAACCCAAAGCCTCTATTTGTGTTCAAATGGGCCCCAAAGGCCTCTAATCTCATTTGTATCACTGTAACTAGAGGGGAAAAGTACTATCTAATGAATTTGGAAACAAACTTTTTATACATATGCATAAACATTCCAATCATACTTTAAACTCTTATTTCCTTTTCATTGACATATTTTAAATATACTTTTCTTTTCTTTAAATTACTCTCATGTATAACTCTTGATCAATGGTTGAGATTATCCTCCATAAATACCTTACTAATTTATAGAATTCTTATCTATCTCTATAAATTTTTCTTATGTCATTGCTTATGTCATTTTTACTTAGTAATTGCATCATCACTTATATTGTTACTTCTCTTAGAATTAAATATTATATAATAAATTATATTATATTTAAGTGAGAGAATTGAACCTTACATATACATAAGCATTCTAATCATACTTTAAACTCTTATTTCCTTTTCATTAACATATTTTAAATAAACTGTTCTTTTCTTAAAATTACTCTCATGTATTTACTCAAAATCGATAATCATACACTTTTTGATCAAAAAAACTTATTCTGCAAACATGGTTTACTATACTTGAAAACCATAATAAACTATAAAAATAGGTTTTGTATATTCCATTCACAGTGACGATGCTCAAATTTGGCTATCGTCCATGTCCGTAAATTGGTTCACACTTGCGGTTCTTTCTAAATCAAAGAAGCAACATATTACTTTCCGTAAATATGAAATACAATAAACTTTATGCAATAAAGCTCAAAACAAACATCTATCCACAATATACAACTCAAGTTCTATAAAATTACCAAAATGCCCCCCGCATCCAAAAATTACTGAAACACCCTAAAATTGTAAATTATCGAATTACCCTCAGAATCATAATTACTAGTTTACCCTCAATGTTAGAAATTACTAAAATGTAAATGAAGTTAGGAATTACAAAATTACCTCAAATTTTGAAATTACAAAAATGCCCCTATAAGTTAACGATGACCAAAGTCAACCAATGACGATCAAGAAAGTCGAGTTAGATACTTCAAACCATGCTGAGTTTGATGGTGGTGGCAATGAGCTCCCATGCACGGCGACAACACCGAATCGAGCTCCTAAAGCAATGAAACTCCAACTGTTAATCGACAGTCAATTGGAGAGTTCAGGTGGCTGTGGATGGTCTGAAATTGAAGACTTGACCTAAGGAATAAAACCCAACCAGTTGTGTGGCTAGAAATCAATGAAATCCCGACGAATCAAGGTAGGGGTTTTATGGTTCTTCACGGCTTTGATTGGCAACTTTCCGGATGTTTTTCAGTGGCGAAGAAGATGTAGGAATGACCAATGGCTCATAAGCTTTTGATTGATACCTTCCTTTGCTGGTAGAGTGGCCAGAAATGAAATTATAGATTGGGTTGAGTTCGTGGGTTTGTTGGCGTTAGATCAACCTGGTTCATGGCAGATCTCTCTCTCTCTCTCTCTTTCTCTTTCCCTCTTTCTTAATTTATAGTAACAAGCTCCTCTTTTTTTATGAACTTAATACAAATTAAGCTAATGATGAACTTGAGTTTTATAATAATAATTGCAACATGGTTCATCAGATCGTATTCGTATTGTCTCGATTTCGTGCCATGACGAGTTTAATATAATCCAAACACGATCCATTTATAAACATGTAAAATTTGACAAGCCACACCAATTTATTCGTATTGAGTAATCAGGTCACTTAAATTTTGCAAGTGACAAATTACAATGAGTCCAACGACTTTAGAAAAAAATTATATTGAAGGGAAAAAGAATACACTAAGTAAAAAATAATAACAATAAAGTGCATATGTCACAATTCGTCACTGACTTTAGAGTAACTTTAGTGGGGATCAACAATCCATCTCTATCTTAACACTGCAACCACCTTTAGAATTAAGAAAGTTGGAACTGCTGACTTAAATCTTCTTGCACGCATTTATCTTTGCATTCTCCTTTCTTGCGCCAACTCAGTAAGATCCGGATTATTGAAATACAGAATAGGGTGATGAATTGACGTAAGCCTTGCACTCGACTTCAATTAGGCATCTTCTAAAGGGCTTCATTTAGGACATCATTTGGTCTTTAGGATTGGAATGTATCCTGTTCAACCTAACTTCTTAGCTCACTCTACAAAATAAATAAAAAAATATTTGATCAAAATTAGAAATAAAAAATAAATAAATAAGTTAAACGATGACAACCGAAACATACATCTCATTACCAGCATTTTTTAAAAGAAGCAAAGCAACCCAATTTACATGCACTTAGATTATTATTTAATAACATTCATCAATAACAAATAGAAAAGCAGAATTAATGCAGGCCTTGAATTAAACAAATTTGATGAATTATGATCTTATCCTGTGCTCAGCTGTCTATTACAAACATGAAACACTACGTACGTAAAAAAAGTCAATAAATTATATCCAATCAAATTCAAAGAAATCCCAAGGCATTAATTAGCAAAGAAAATTCAATATAAATTAAATATGGCAAATAAATATGCGTACTATTGTCTCTTTTTAGTTTTGCAAGTGCCCACACTACAGCACTTGGTTTAAATAGAAAAGTCATTTCAACCAGCCTATATTTGAGTTAGACGATTTATTATTCTACATAACTTTTAGTGGTATATGTTATAGTTTCAATTTAATGAAAATGAGATGTCTGTTCAACATGGTTTATGTGATAAAAACTCATATAAATTTATTTTGTATAATCGAATTATATAATAATTTAGTCAACTTTCAGTTTCTGCCAATTTGTATTGGTGTAAACTTTTCAATTTCAGACAATTCTTAAAGGCTTTGTAGTGGTGGAAACTTACAATTCTTTCAGCCACTTGTTGCACTTCAGGGGTATAACTTCCATCATTTTTTCATGTGAGCAAATAACCAGGCTTCACTGCTGTTAATCTCACGCTCAGAAACTTTGAGCTCCACCGTTTACAATAATTCGATAAAAAGTAAATTGGAAACTGCTTTGAATCACTTTAGTATTCGTACTAAAAGTATTATATGTTTGAATAGAGTGATTATTGTACTTACTCTATTATGCAACAACCCAACATATCCCGTGCTGCCCAAATGATGATTGTACACATTCTTCACTCTTTATCCTTTATTGCCTTACTTTTTTTGTGCACAAAGTGGATATTAATTAAAATGGTTACAGCACTTAATAATATTATCCAACTAACAGAATTCTAAACATACCTGAAAGTCTTGGGACAAAACCTTATCAACAAAGCTCTTTTAGTCTTCTTTTCTATTGTCTTAATACTCAGGAAGAGGCTTTTTCAGTGAATTTAAGTTATTGGACAAAATATATTCATTTTGCAACTTACATCTAAAGCCCCTTAATACAACTCCAATCCATTTGAACACTTAGATTTTAGCCTTAAGACTCAACTTGAACTTTTCTTGAAAATGAGTCCACAATGTCTGTTTCATGTCCAGTGGCACTTTCCTCCAATCATCGGCTATGATTGGAACATTTTCTTGTACAATCATTCCGATGTAATTCCTTAGATCGTTTCTCTTATTTGCAAATGGAACTCCATACCAATTGTACATGACCTCAGTTTGGTCACTAACTTCTTTTTGCAAGTTTTTCTTCTTTGTATGGTTTCATGTTGGTCTTTCTAGGAGATCTAGATCATATGTCGTCTTTTCATTTTCTGTAATGTCTCCAACAAAAATGTAAACACATAAAGTGGATAAGTTCATCAGATATCAATATAATATCCCAATATAATAATAAAACAATCTAAACAAATAAGTTGCTTACTTATAGGAAGTAATGCTAACAAGGTACAGTAGTTGAATTATTCATTTTTTGCATTAACATTTACATGAAAAGCATCAACATCTGATCTTACATAAATTCCTTATAGCACATATCTAACTTACATTCTGAAAGATTGTTGGATAATAATGCATACACATCTATGTCATCACACTCAGGCCCATTTGAATAATTAGAATTTTCACTCACTGAACAAATAATTGATTTATTATTATCTAGCTAGTCTTTTACATAAAACATTTCCTTTGCATGGCCAGCTAAAATGAAACAATCAAATTTTTAACCTATTTGATCTAAATTAACTATAGTGAACCCTAACTCATCAATGTTAACCCCCTATCATCTACCCAATCATACTTGAAAAGTACTTTTTTAACCCCTAGAAAATCAAGCTGCCCAATTTCATCAACAACCTCGTAAAAATGTGTATTCCCAAAAGAGGGGTTTTTATCCTTTGAGCTTGAAATCTACAAAGTTTTAGTGACAACATGAACACCACTATTATTTGACCTAATGTAGCTAATCTAACCTTTCGTTTCAGCAATTAGTAAACGTATGAGGGTGCTCAGTTGGCAACCATAAAGGCTTTTTTAATTGATGAGGGTGTTTTGATTGCAATATGGCCAAATGCTCCTTAAAATTATACCAACAGAATTAACAAAATTGAAAAAAATTGTAACATAAATTAAAAAAAAAGTTTTCAGTCACATACTATATTTATGGTTGAATATCAGGTGTGTTCACTATAAGACATCGGTGTGCTTGTACTAGTGTATTGCCGTCAACCACCATAATATTTGCACCTCCGAAAAGCCTTTCACTTGTAAAATCGATTAGACAAATAGTGGTAGTCCAATTGATTCACAATTTGAAAAGTATTCAGAACAAAATTCAAGTGCTTCCTTAGCAATATAACACTCAGTAATGCAACTTTCAGAACAATTTTGGTTGGAAAGATAACCATTTATTGATCTCATTTTTCTCTCAAATAGATACATCCATCAAAGGTAAACAAGGCCATATAACCTAATTTTTTCCACTAGATAGATTGTTAAATATACCATTATATAGAAGAAGGAAGGTAGAAAGTATTGTTCTAAATTTGTAAGGTGATTTTAAGTTCATTTTACAATTGGTTTAGAGAATCGAGCTTTACTACCTTAGAACACAAAGAATTAAAAAAATGGCACAATCTGATTATGACAGATCTGACATTTTGAGGCAAAAAATTTTGAATTGCCAATGGTAGTAGCTGTTGCATCAAAGTATGACAATTATTGGACTTTAAATTCCTTATAGTACATATCTAACTTACATTCTGAAAGATTGTTGGATAATAATGCATACACATCTATGTCATCACACTCAGGCCCATTTGAATAATTAGAATTTTCACTCACTGAACAAATAATTGATTTATTATTATCTAGCTAGTCTTTTACATAAAACATTTCCTTTGCATGGCCAGCTAAAATGAAACAATCAAATTTTTAACCTATTTGATCTAAATTAACTATAGTGAACCCTAACTCATCAATGTTAACCCCCTATCATCTACCCAATCATACTTGAAAAGTACTTTTTTAACCCCTAGAAAATCAAGCTGCCCAATTTCATCAACAACCTCGTAAAAATGTGTATTCCCAAAAGAGGGGTTTTTATCCTTTGAGCTTGAAATCTACAAAGTTTTAGTGACAACATGAACACCACTATTATTTGACCTAATGTAGCTAATCTAACCTTTCGTTTCAGCAATTAGTAAACGTATGAGGGTGCTCAGTTGGCAACCATAAAGGCTTTTTTAATTGATGAGGGTGTTTTGATTGCAATATGGCCAAATGCTCCTTAAAATTATACCAACAGAATTAACAAAATTGAAAAAAATTGTAACATAAATTAAAAAAAAAGTTTTCAGTCACATACTATATTTATGGTTGAATATCAGGTGTGTTCACTATAAGACATCGGTGTGCTTGTACTAGTGTATTGCCGTCAACCACCATAATATTTGCACCTCCGAAAAGCCTTTCACTTGTAAAATCGATTAGACAAATAGTGGTAGTCCAATTGATTCACAATTTGAAAAGTATTCAGAACAAAATTCAAGTGCTTCCTTAGCAATATAACACTCAGTAATGCAACTTTCAGAACAATTTTGGTTGGAAAGATAACCATTTATTGATCTCATTTTTCTCTCAAATAGATACATCCATCAAAGGTAAACAAGGCCATATAACCTAATTTTTTCCACTAGATAGATTGTTAAATATACCATTATATAGAAGAAGGAAGGTAGAAAGTATTGTTCTAAATTTGTAAGGTGATTTTAAGTTCATTTTACAATTGGTTTAGAGAATCGAGCTTTACTACCTTAGAACACAAAGAATTAAAAAAATGGCACAATCTGATTATGACAGATCTGACATTTTGAGGCAAAAAATTTTGAATTGCCAATGGTAGTAGCTGTTGCATCAAAGTATGACAATTATTGGACTTAAGCCTCTGAAGACAACTATCATCTATTGAAACAAGATTTCTAAAGTTAAAACAATAACTATAAAAAACTTTGATACTTCGCGGCTACAACACGCATTGCTTTATGAAGAGATTTTTTTGGCTTAGTGGTCCAGTGTTTGTTGGGTTCGAGAGAGTGATGCTAATACCTGCTTCTTCTATATAATGATTCGGAAGAAGCGCAAGCTATTTCATATCCATTGGATTTAGGATGCTTCTTCTGAGTGGATTTCTAACGTAGCTTTGTAGTAGATTTTTCTTAGAGGTTGTTGGCAGGAGGTGCTAGTCAATTTCAGCAGACGGATTTTGATTTTATTCCCTCTATTGTGACTGCGGAGGATGATGTGGGTTTATGTAGAGATCTGAATTTGGATGTGGTCAGGCGGGTGGTTTTTTCTATTGTTCTCGATACTGCTCTTAGCCCTGATGGGTTTTGTAGTAGATTTTACCAGTCGTGTTGGAATATTATTTGTAGTGATTTATTGGATGCTATTCTTGATTACTTCAAAGTACATTACTGGTTCTTCTTCCTAAAAAGCCTTCTCCAGCTTCTTAGGCCAATTTCCGTTTGATTAGTCTCTCTAATGTGAGCAACAAGGTTTTGCCAAGTTACTTGTTTTGAGATTGGCTCCTCTGCTGCCTCATATTGTTTCTCTTACTCATAATGGCTTTGTTCTTGGCCAAGTGATCCATGATAACTTGCTTTTGGTTCAAGAGATGGCACATGATCTTAACCGCCGTGCTCGAGGGAATAATGTTGTGTTGATATGGCTAAGGCCTATGATAATTTGTCTTGGTCTTTTATCATTCAGATGTTATGATGTTTTAGGTTTTCTAAGTGGTAGGTTTCTCTGATTCGACATGTTATTTACGGCTCTTGGTTATCAGTTTTGGTGAATGGGGTCAGTCATGGGCATTTTCAGTCCCCAGGGGGTCTTCGGCAAGGTGACCCTCTTTCCTCAGGTTTGTTTATTATTGTTATCGAGTTTCTGTCTCAGGGTTCGGTATATTTCTATTGCGCTTGTTTCAATCTCCCATTTGAGTTTTGTAGATGATATTGTTATTTTTACAAATGGGAGTCGATCATGCCTTCAGCGACTTATGGACTTTTTACATCATTATGATACAGTCTTGGTGCAGTTGATTAGTCAGGCCAATAGCAGTTTCTATATTAGGAATTCGGCTTCAACTTCTGACCAAGCTATTGTCCATTCTGTCATTGGTTTTCAGCGACGTCAGCTTCCGCTTACTTACCTTGGGTGCCCGATTTTCAGGGGGTGCGTCAAGATCTCTCATTTTGATGATATGGTCTAAAAGGTCAGGGATAGGATCATCGGTTGCCATCTTTTGGTGGGAAGCCAGTGCTTATATGCCATGTGTTAACCTATATGCTGTTGCATCTATTTCATATCTTTCCTCTTTTTGTTTAGAGTGTTTATTTACCCGATTTCTTTGGGGTGATTCTGAGGGGTGGCATCAGATTAATTAGTGTAGATAGTCAAAGGTTTATTATCCGGTTGACGAGGGTAGCTTAGGTATTCAGTCCTTTGATGATATGGTTAAGGCTTTTGAGCTCAAATTTTGGTAGTGTTTTCGAAAGCATGGTTCGTTATGGGCTTATTTTATGAAGTTTGAGTATTGCCGATCTACACATCCAAGTTTTATCCAGTTTCACTATCATGCCTCTTCTCTTTGGAGAGGCATAATAACTCTATCAAATGAGAGTTATTATGACACTTTTAGACTTAAATAATGATTACTTAGAGAGCAAATGACATATTTTCATTGCATTTATAGTTGTATTTTGCATAAACATCTATTTTAGTTTTTCTTTAATCAATTTTGTTTGATTTAGTACAAATTGTATGCTTAAATCATATGCATAATTGTAAATTTCAAGGAAGTAATTTTACTACAATAGGCCTGCAAGAATAAAGAAAGAACTTGGCTACAAAAGAATTGAAACAAATCAGGAACAATGTAGTTGTTGTAGCAACCGTTGCAGTAGCAATCCTGGAGCATTGACAGAGAAGATTTCGCACGAGATACTTAGAAGATTGCGATCTAGAGTTTCCTAATCTGAAAGATATGTTTACCCTAATTTTCAGCTATAAAAGAAGATTTCGCCCTAGACTTCCATTTACCCTAATTTTCAACCATAAAAGAAGCACACACGCAAATAAAAAAAGGAGGGGCCATCAACCAAGAACAAAAACCGAAAAGAAAAAAGAGTAAAACATAATTTAAAAGCAAGATTTAGGGCTGGATCAGAGGAGAACACACAGAGATCAATCGGGAAACCAGTCCCACTTATTCTTTTCTTGTTTGCTCGTTGACTCTTTAATCAAGGGGATATATTTGATGGCTGAAACTTGTTTGTTTATTTTTCTTGTGTAAACTATGAACTAAATTTATTTGTGGTTGAGTGATAAACAATTTTAATAGTTCATTGACTGATTATATGTGTTGCTACATGTGTTGCTATAGCGCTTTGTTTTGATAATACTTATTTTTATTCATTATTTCGGCTGGCCACCCATTTAATGATACTAGCTAAGAAAGAGCCACAAAAGGGCCTATTTTAGTGGAATATATTAGAGCAATACTTGGTTTTCGATTAAGCTTCGTGAGTGAGTTTCACTTGATTCCAAAAGAGCCATGCTTATTTAAAACTAGTGAAGAACCAGACATAGAGATTCACGTTGTAGGGTAATTAGAACCTAAGCATATAATGCTATATATTATGTTGGCATACCAATTTGTCACGGTTAGGCTGCATATAGATATAAGAAATCCAATATGCGATAACTGAGGATACATAAGGATTCTGCCCAGTGTTGTAGCAGATGTTGTAGTGACTACACTTAAAATTAGAAGAAATAGTCAAAACCATTAAGAGAGTTCAATCACTCAACCATTAAGAGAATTAGGTTGCATATATTACTTGTTGTGTACACTTGTACATTGACACCAATACCATTTGAATTCATTACAATAAGTTTTTGGCACCATTGTCGGGGATTGATTGTTAATTGTGATTTGTGAAATGGTGCTAATTTTAATTTGTTTATTTTGTTGATAGGTAACCCTTGCGCGTGCAAATATAAACCGGTTGAATTTCAATTTGATCTAGAAATTGAAAGAACTGCAAGGATTTTGAGAAGAGTGCAGAGAAATTCAAATGCTGCTGTAGTAGTGCATGATTTGAAATATATGAGGAATTTAAACCCTCATATAGAAATACAATCAGTCAATGGTCAAGAAGGTCAGAATGGGCAAAATAATCTGGGGCAACCAAGAAATAACAATATCATCTACATGGCAGATGATAAAGACAAAGTCATAAGAGACTATGCAGTGTTGACTCCTCAAGTTATACAACTTGGAATAATCAGACTTGAGGTGCAAGCTGCCAATTTCGAACTCAAACCAGTGATGTTTCAAATGTTGCAAATAGTGAGGCAATTCAATGAATTTCCATCAGAAGATCCTCATCTCCATTTTAAACTATTTTTGAAAGTGAGTGATGCTTTCAAAATTGCTGGAGCATCACAGTAAGCATTAAGACTCAAACTTTTCCCATTTTCTCTGAGAGATCGAGCAAGGGCGAATTCTTTACCACTAGGTTCCATCACAACATGGAATGGTTTGGTTAATAAAGATTTAATGAAGCATTTTCCACCAACCAAGAATGCAAAGTTGAGGAATGAGATCACATCCTTCCATCAACTAGAAAATGAAAGTTTGTATGATGGTTCGGAAAGATTTAAAGAGTTACTTATGAGATATCCTCATCATGATATTCTTTGTTCCATCTAAATGAAAACTTTCTACAATGGATTGAACCCAAGCACTAGATTAATGGTTGATGCTTCAACAAATGGGTCTTTATTGTCTAAATCTTACAATGAAGCCTATGAAATTTTAGAGAGAATTGCTAACAACAGTTATTAGTGACCATCAACCAGACAAGCTGCAGCAAGAGGAATAGTAAGAGTCCATAACGTAGATACACTTACAACATTGTCAGTCTAAGTAACTTCATTAACAAATATGGTGAAGGCTATGACTATTTCTCCAACAGCTGTCAAACAAGCTGCCGAAGTCTCTTGTGTTTATTGTAGAGAGGGACACTCATTTGATAATTGTCCTGGGAATCCAGCTTTAGTCAATTATGTGGACAATTTCAATAAACAAAATCAAAGCAATCTATATTCAAACACCTACAATCCTGGATGGAAGTAGAACCCAAACTTTTCTTGGAGCGACCAAAATCAACTTGCTGCAGCATCTAGTGGATAGGACAGTCCTGGTCAGCCACTTGGATTTCATCAGCAAAATCATGGACAAAGAAATACCAATAATGATCAATTTAGTCTCTTGAAACTTGGATTAAGGAGTATTTAATGAAGAATAAGGCAATTGTCCAAAGCCAAGTGATATCCCTAAGGAATTTAAAAATTAAATTGGATAATTTGCTACAGCATTAAGTAACAGACCTTAGGGCAATTTAACAAGAAACACAGAAGATCCAAGGAAAGAAGGAAAATAAAATTACAAAGTGATTAATTTGAGGTCCAGGAAGGATGTTCGTATTCATATTAGAGTACCAAAAAGAAGAGTGAAACCTGTTTCAATCTAAAAGGACAGTCTAGTTGAAGAAGAACCATAACAACCCCCTTTTCAGCCCACTAATGGGAACAACCAAGCTACAAAAGTAGTAGAAAATAATGAACCAGCAGTGGTGGAAAAAGATAGAGTAATTTTTAGGGACCTCCCCTGAGGTTTGACGTATTAACACTTAGATAGAATGTATTGATATAATTACAGATACCACCCCTGCCATTAGTATAAAAATATGCATGTCGTTAGTATAGAAGGGTAAATGTGTAAAAGCATATTAAAAATTCAAAACAATTCAAAATTCTAGATGAAATTTTATCGATGGTACAATCTTTTTACCAGTGGTCAAAAGAAAGAAAAAATCTTCACGAAAGGAAACATCTGCTTAGTTTTTCTCTTTTACATAAGCAAAACCCAACATTAATTTCATCTTTCTAAAGCTGTGAAGAAGCAGCTTCTTTTGCCTGAAGCTTTATCATGATTGAATAAAGAGTTTAGCTTTAGTTACAAATGAGATGAGTTCTTATGGTGGCCCAAGTCTTCCACGACGCGAGTACTGGCGGTGAATGGCTTCAGCCGCAACTGGAATTGGAGCGAGAAAGAGGTTAGTCCTTATTTATCACAGTTCGAAAATATGAATCATATGCAATAAATTATTTTGTTGACCCTTAGCTTTTCTTTTTTAAAGAATGGGTTGATTTTGAATTACTTATGAATGGAAATAGGTTTTTTGTTTTGTTTTTAAGCATGTTGATTTCAACAGCCGCGGTTTCTAATTTTTTTTCTGTTAGTCAATTATTGTTGTCATTCAGACTGTTGTCATTTCTCTTTTTTCATTTTTCTTCAAATTTTTAATTTGAAATATTCACTATGTTTTTTGTCTTTATAATTGAAGAGTAGTTATTATGTGTTTATGTGTGTTGGTGATTTTATAGCAAAAATCCATGCTGAGTTTACATGTTTAAGCCTAGATGCTGATTTTACAGAAGCTGTTATTGAATGAAAGTGCTTTGTATGAAAGCATTTATATTAGAGTAATTGCAATAATTTATATATGTATGTATGTATATGACATGCATACATCAATACATACATAAGCCCATAGGGAATTAGTTTCATAAAAAAGCAACAGCTCCCTAGGGAAGATGAGCATGCAACTAGGTAGTTGAGTCACTCACCCCTCTTAAGTAGGAAGATTTTATGGCCATTTCTCGTTCCCTTTTACAACCTTTACTTTACTAGGCTTTTTTCATTATGTGTTCTTTTTAGGAGGTTAGGAATGAGTTAATCTAAACCAACTGCCAAATGACTTTCATATTGATTTTGCAGGACAAACATATAGTGAATTAACGAAAAGGAATTGAACTGCCTTAATCCATGAACAGTTAAGAAAAGAAAAAAAGGAATGCATATTACAAAAGTTGTATGTTAAACCGATTGACCGACGAAGAAGGAAATATTAGGAGAAAGATGAAGTGCGTGCCCTGGTTGTGCCAACTACACCTATATATATATGCATATATTTTTGTCAATAAAGCTTTCTTTTCTTTTTTTGTTTAAAGTCAATATATACATACGATATTCCCAAAACCAAATGAGTAGAGTCCTTTCTTTTCTTATTCATGTCCATTTATTTTTGAACTTTGATTTGGCCTGGTTGTTGAATTTACTCTATTATAAATTACAAGCAACTGGGATGTAATGATAGTCTATCATGTAATGCTAACTGAGATGTTGAATTTCCTCTTGTCTTCAAACTGTGGTTTCGAGATGTTGAATGTCCTCCTGTCTTCAAATTGTGGTTAGGTAATCTAATCCTCTAAATGTGTCAATAATTTTATTTTAAAAAATTTTTTGACCTAATTTATTGTTGGGTCAGGATTGGGGGTAGTTGGATTTAGGATTGCTGAGAGAAAGCAATTTGGTGCCATATTGAAAGAGTATTTAATTTTACTTTGCTTATATGAATTAGCAGTTATGAAATCATGATCAAAATTGATATTTTCATCATGACATATGGATCAGTCATAGAGAGTGTGATGGACAACTCTTATAATTTCATCCTTCTCCACATCTCATTTAAAAATATCTCCAGTGGTCGTGGATTCATAGTTCTCCTAGTTATGCATATGTTATGTTCCTTTTTGCCTTATTAAAAATTAAGGGGAAAGTAGCGTTTGAGAATTTTTATGGATTATGCTTCAAGGGTATGCTAATGGATGCATATAGATTCTTACACGAGAAAAATGATTAGGATTGTGGGTTCTTATGGTTTGAAAATCTAATTGGAAAGTAAATGGGAGATTGAAGTCAAGTTTAACACTCAATTTGGATATAAATGTATAGGTTGTGATATACTGAATTTTTTTTTCAGGTATCAAGAGAAAAGAATGACACAATCAATTGTTTCATTATTTCAGAAGAACTCAAAGATTGTATTATTCCATTTAAAATGCAAGGGCACGAAATTTATTTAGAAGGTATTGTTTATTTCCTGATGGGTAGCTTTCATATTACCATACATATACCTGAAACTAGTGTTCGAATGTGTGATGAATGTTATGAAAATCTTCTTGCTGTCTAAGTACCAAGTTGGGAACAAAATTTAAAATTTGAAAAGCCTCCTCTTGAACCGCCTTATTTCATCGACAATGTCTCTATGGTGATACATAAAATAGAAAAATCAAATCAATGCTAATTCTTTGTGTATTTTATTATTTTTTGTTTGCATGGTTTTATGGGAGTGATCATTGTCCTATTTCACTTGAGATTTTAGAAGCCAGTTCAGTATGAGGGGGAAAAAGAAAAAAAATCTCAATGTCTTAGTGAAGTTGATTTGTATGTTCTTAACGGTGTAACAATGTTATTATAATCTTTCAACAACATTAATTCCTCAAATTTATTAATGGGAAATCTATCTTTACTAACTGGTGGCCATGTCATTTGTCCAGTTTAACTTCAATTGCTTGTCCTCACCTTTCAGTAAATTTTGTTTTTTAATTTTTTTTATGAGTTTTTTTTAAACTTAAAATATGCTCATTATGGCCTAAACATTTGAATTATGTCATAATAATAGAATCTAAACAGGGTATGAAAGGCTTCGATTGAAAGTATTAGTAGATTACAAATAAATATAATATAAAAACTAGTTAAAATAATTTTTTAAAAGAGCAATTACAGTTCATTTAAAACATCGAAAGTAGCTTCTAATAACATCCTACTTCACGAAACATCAAAGATTTATTTAATAATTTATTATTTTAGAAGCGAGGGTATTTTAGTAATTTTAATAGTCCACTAACGGTCAACTCAACTGATAACTAACTGCATGGGAGGTATCTGTAATTATATAAATACATTCTATGTATGTGTTAATACGCCAAACCTCAGGGGAGGTCCCTAAAAATTACCCAAAAAGATATTGCAGTACCATCCACATCAAGTCAAAACATAACAAAAGAAAAGCAGTTTGTACAACCTGCTACAGCACAACAGTTTAAATATCCACCACCTTTCCCACAAGGATTTCAGAAGCATAAACAAGACAAGCAATTCCATAAATTCTTGGAAGTGTTGAAACAACTGCATATCAACATTCATTTTCTAGAAGCATTGGAACAAATGCCAAACTATATGAAGTTTTTAAAGGATATTTTGGCAGCAAAAGGAGGTTAGGAGAATTCAAAAATTTTGCTCCAACAAAAGAATGCAACCATATGCTTCAAAATAAAATCCCTTAAAAGTTGAAAGATCCAAGGAGTTTACAATTCTATATTCTATCAGAATGAGGTATCATGGTAGGGCACTTTGTGATTTGGGGGCAAGCATCAATCTCATGCCTTTATCAGTGTTCAAATAATTGGGAGTTTGTGAAAACAAACCAACAACAGTGACTCTACAACTTGCTAACATATCTCATGTATATCATGAGAGCAAGATTGAAAATGTGCTGGTAAAGGTGGATAAATTTATTTTTCCGGTGGATTTCATTGTATTGGACTTTAAAGCAGACAAATAAGTACCAATTATTCTTGGTAGAGCTTTCTTAGCCACAGGAAAGACTCTAATTCATGTGCAAAAAGAGGAGTTAACTATGTGGGTAAATGACCAACAAGTAACATTCAATGTACTAGATGTCATGAAGAGTCCTGATGAGGTTGAAGACTGTAATCTTATCAGTGTTGTGGACTTTGTTGTGACAGAGAGGTTAAATAGTTGCTGTAGTAAGGAAGAAATCAAGGCTGCCACTTTTGAAGAACTTGAAGATGAAGAAGTTGCAGCAGCTCACATAGCATGGTTAGGAGAAAAGCAACTCGTGAGACATGACAAACATTTTGAACCTTTAAACCTCTCAAACAGAGAAGTAAAACCGTCTGCTCCATCTGTTGAATCACCTTCTATTTTAGAATTGAAACTTTTACGTTCACATTTAAAAAATATTTATCTTGGTAAAAATAATACACTCTCTGTAATCATTTCATCTTCTTTAATGCAGAATAAGAGAAAAGCTTGGTGGATGTGTTAGAGAGATACAAAAAGGTTATTGGATAGACCATAGAAGATATTAAAGGAATCAGCTCATCTATATACATGCACAAGATTCTGTTTGAAGACTGCTATAGCAATTTAGTAGAGCAACAATGGAGATAAAACCCTATTATGAAGGAAGTTGTAAAGAAGGAGATCATCAAATAGCTTGATACTGGGATCATTTATCCAATATCTGACAGCTTTTGGGTGAGTCCAGTACAATGTGTTCTAAAGAAAAGGTGGTATGACAGTTATAGCAAATGAGAGACATGATCTCATTCCCATAAGAACAGTAACTGGATGGAGAGTTTGCATGGACTACAGAAAGAAAAACAAAGCTACAATGAATGGCCACTTTCCATTGCTTTTCATAGATCGAATGCTGGATAGACTCACAAGGAAGGAATACAATTGTTTCTTGGATGGTTACTCCGGCTACAATCAAATTGCTATTAGACTAGAGGATCAGGAGAAGACAACATTCACTTGTCCTTATAGAACCTTTGCTTTCAGAAAGATTCCTTTCGGTTTGTGCTATGTTCCAGCAACCTTCCAAAAGTGCATGATGTCTATCTTTTGAGATATGGTCGAGCAAACATTAGAGGTGTTTATGGATGACTTCTCAGTTTTTGGGGAAACATATGATGATTGTTTATTCAACTTAGAAAATGTGCTTAGGAGGTGTGAGGAGACCAACTTGGTGCTCAATTAGGAAAACTGCCACTTTATGGTACAAGAATGTTTAGTTTTGGGCCGTAGAGCCTCTAAAAAGAGAATATAGGTGGACAAGACAAAAATAGAGGTGACAGATAAACTTTCATCCCCAACTTCAGTCAAGGGTATTAGGAGTTTTCTAAGACATGTTGGATTTTATAGAAGGTTCTTTAAGACTTTTCTAAAATAGATAAACTCTTATGGATGCTATTAGAACATGACAGACCTTTCAAATTTGATGAAGATTGTTTAAAGGCTTTCGAGGAATTAAAGAAAGCTCTTATTACAATACCAGTTGTTATAGCACCAGATTGGAGCCTACCTTTTAAGTTGATGTGCGATACCAGCGACCATTCTGTTGGAGCAGTGTTAGGGTAAATGATGGACAAGAATTTTAACTCTATTTACTATGCTAGTAAAACCCTTGCCGATGCTCAGATTAATTATACCACCACTGAAAAGCGGTTGTTAGTAGTTGTATTTGCATTTGATAAATTCAGAGCCTATTTGGTTGGCACTGAAGTGACAGTTTACACAGACCATACACCAATAAAGAATTTAATTCCAAAGAAGGATGCCAAACCAATGTTGATAAGATGGATCCTCTTGCTACAAGAGTTTGACTTGGAGATCAATGATAGAAAATAGACCGAGAACCAAGTAGCATATCATCTCTGAAGGCTTGAAGTAGATGCAAGCACCTTGACTAAACAGCACATCACAGGAACATTCCCTGATGAGCAACTGCTAATGCTACAACATCCACAGATGCAGCAGCAGTCTGGACTCCCATGGTATGTAGATTTTGCTATTTACTTAGTAGATTCATGCTATACTGCCGCATATGGAGGACATTTTGGAGGCCACAGAATAGTTGCCAAAGTTTTCCAATCATGTTATTACTAGACCTCTATTTTAAAATATGCTTATGAGTTTGTTAAATGTTGTGACAAGTGCCAAATAACAGGGGACACATCTCAAAAGCATGAAATGCCATTGACGTATAGGGGATAGACTTTATGGGTCCATTCCCACCATCTTTTAGGAATTTATATATTCTAGTTGCTGTAGAATATGTGTCCAAATAGGTGGAAGTTGTAGCCTTGCCAACAAATGATGCCAAAGCCGTGGTGAAATTCCTTCAAAAGAATATTTTCTCAAGGTTTGGGACTCTAAGGGCCATCATTAGTAATTAAGGCACTCATTTCTGCAATAGGATATTTGCTGCAGCATTAGGTAAATATGGAATTAAGCATAAGATTGCTACATCATGTCACCCCCAATATAATGGTCAGGCAGAAGTGTCAAACCGAGAGATAAAAAGGATTTTAAATAAAGTAGTGAATGCTACTAGAAAAGATTGGTCACCTAGATTACATGATTCGTTATGGGCCTACTATACATCCTACAAAATACCACTTGGCATGTGTCTGTACAGAATTATTTATGGCAAAGCTTGCCATTTGCTATTGGAGCTAGAGCATAAAGTATTTTGGGCATTAAAACAACTAAACATGGACATGCATGCTGCAGCAGAGAATCGAAAATTCCAACTTTGTGAGCTTGATGAGTTAAGGTTGTGTCTCCTATAAAAATGTAAAGATTTACAAGGAGAAAAAAAAATGGCATGACAAGCACATTCAGTAATGAAATTTAATTTCGGGCCAATAAGTTTTGCTCTATAACTCAAGATTAAAGTTTTTTTGGGAAAGTTAAAATCTAGATGGTCTGGACCTTTTAGACTTATCAACATTTATCCTCATGGTACTGTGGATCTCAAGGATGAGAAAAATGGTAAGGAATTCATGGTAAATGGGCAGCGAATTAAACATTACATTGGTAAAGTCATGCTGAAGGACCTAAAATCAGGCACTAATTGGGAGGCAACCCAATAATTAGGGAAGTTGTTTTGATTTTTCCTTAAATTTAATTTTGCATGTTTCTCTTTATGGTTACTGTCATTATAATCAATTAATTTTTTTTGTGTTTTATTACAGTCTTACTAAAAAACAAAATATAGCATATGAAATTGACACATGTTGCTGCAACATTACACTTCACATGACAGTTGGACAATGCTTCTCATCAAACGGGGGACATTACCGCAAGTTACTGTAGTACAAGATTATTTGCTGCAGCAACAATTTTTACCATGCGACAACTGAGGATACATAAGGATTCTACCCAGTGCTGTTGTAGATGCTGTAACAACTAAATTTAAAATTGGAAGAAATAGTCAAAACCATTAAGAGAGTTTAATCACTCAACTACTCCATCCCCATTGGCTTTATCCTTGTGTGTGACGTAAGAATTTACTTTATTGCATTTCTATTTATTGCATTTTATTTTAATTAATCAAGTTATCAGTTTTATTAATTGTTTTAGTTTCAATTAAAGCAAAACTGCATTGTTGAGATTTTAGTAGCAAATCTAATAACGTCAATCCCTGTGGAGACGATCTCGAATACTTAACATTATATTACTTATTGTGTACACTTGCACATTAACACCAATAGCATTTGAATTCATTACAATAACACCTTTGTATGATTCGATGTATTGTTGGGCTTCATGTGCGTTGGTTAGTTAGGAGTAGGGAGTATAGCTTTTGGTATGATTGTTAGTTGGGTTCTTTATAATCTTGCAGCGGCTTCTTCGGTTTCAATCTTTTTTTTTTGGCAAGGTATATTTTGGTATAGATGGATGTTTTGCCTATTTCTATTGTTGAGTAGATTTTATTAAGGCCTATTTCTAGTAAGGAGCCAGATTTGATCCATTAAGATCTTAATTTTGATGGCACTTTCCATTTACGGACTACTTGGGAGCTTCTGCGTTGTTCTAGGCTGAGGGAGGAGGTTTTCTTTATTATCTGGCGGTGGCATATCCCGTCTTAGGTCTCTTTTTCTCTTTGGTGGTTATTGCATAGGTTTTTAACTATAGATGATGCCTTGTGCTTGAAGAGTTTTAGTATGGTCTCTTCGTGTGCTCGTGGTACAGCTGCTGAGATCGATCGACATTTATTTATTGATTGCCAATGGGTTCGCCAGATTTGGATTCATTTTTAGCGAATCCTGGGTACGTGAGATATTGGTTTTTTGACTCCCCGTGCTTTGCTTCTACATTTGCGGTGGTGCACCCTTTCTCGGCATCATGTTCTGGTCCTTCTCCCTTGCTTTATTTTGTGGCAAGTGTGGAAGACTCGTCTGGTTTTATTCACAGTCTTTCTCTATTGTGTGATCATCTTTCACATGGATTCAAATCTCATGCTATCTAGTTTTACTTTCGGATTTAAGCCTTTCCAACTAAGGGGAGTCTTCAATTCTGGGATTACGGATGGTTTGTGAGTTATCGCTCCCCTAAGAGGCCGATTCAATTAGTTTCTTGAATGAGGCCACCTTCTAGGGTGGTGAAGTTGGCTGTGGATGGGTGCTTTAGGGGTAATCTTGGGATGGCTGCTTGGGGGGGCATTCTGCGAGATCATCGAGGTGTGCATTTGGGTGCTTTTAGATCTTTTCTTTGAAGCCAACCGATACTTTACGTCGAGCTCATGGCTGTGTACGAGAGGTTGGAGCACGATGCTCAACTTGGTTATCCTATACTTGAGGTAGAGTTGGATTTGGCTACGATTGTTAATTGGATCCATTCCCAGGGTCCTGTTCGTTGAGATTATGCTTACTTGCTGCGTCAAGTGTGCTTTTTCACATTGTCGTGAGAATTCTAATGCTATTGGTGTCAATGTGCAAGTGTACACAACAAGTAATATAATAATGAGTATTCAAGATCATCTCTACAGGGATTGATGTTATCAGACTTACTACAACAATATTAACAGTGCAAATTTTGTTCTAAATTAAATAAAAAAACTAATAAAACTAATAAATTAATTGAAATAAAATGCAACAAATAAAAATGCAAATAATTAAAGCCTCACGTCACATACAAGGATAAAACCAATAGGAATATGGAGTGGTTGAGTGAATAAACTCTTTTAATGGTTTTGACTATTTTTTTAATGTTTGACTCGGTTGCTACAACATCTACTACAGCACTGGGTATAATCCTTATGTACCCTCAGCTGTCGCATGTTGGATATCTTATATCTATAAGCAACCTAACAATAATCAGTTGTTATACTAATATAAGATATAAAATTACACACTTAAGTTCTAATTACCTTACAAGGTGAATCCCTATATATATCTAGTTAATCACTAATCTTAGATAAGCATGACCCTTTTCGACTCAATTAAAACTCATATTAGGAAACCCAATCCAAAACCAAGTATTGTTCTGATATGTTCCACTAAGATAGGCCATTTTATGGCTCTTCCTTAGCTAGTATCATTAAATGGGTGATTAGCCGAAATAATAAATAAAAATAGATACAATCAGACAAAATGCTACAATAAATATGCAGCAACACATATATTCAGTCAATCAACCATGAATGTCATTTATCACTTAATCACAAATAAATTTAGTTTATGGTTTACAAAAGAAGAAAAATAAATAACAAAGTTTCAGCCATCAAACACATCCCCTTGAACAAAAAGTAAACAAGAAAACAAGAGAAGAATAAAAAGGACTGAGTTCCTGATTTATTTATGCAATTTCTCCTCTTGCTCAGCCTTCAATATCTCTCTTAAATCCTCTTTTTCTTTTGTTTCTTTGTGGTTTTTTTCTTTGGGTGACGGCTCTTCTTTTTCTTATGATGTGTGCTCCTTTTATAGTTGAAAATTAGGCTAAACGGAAGCCTAGGTCGCGTATCTTCCAAATTAGGAAACTGCAGATTGCAATATTCTTTAAAATTTTCTATGCCGTTGTTTCAGGATTTCTACAGCAAATTGCTACAGCAACGAGTGCTACAACAATGGCTACAACAACTATATTGTTCTAGATTTGTTTCAATTCCTCTGTAACAAAGTTCTTTTTCATCTTTTGTAGGCCTATTGCAACAGTATTCCTTCCTTGAAATTTGAGCTTCCAATTGCCTACAATTATAAACACAATCTAAGCATACAAAATTATTCTCAAACAACGCAATTTTATTAAAAATAAACTGAAATGGTTATTCATGTAAAATAAAACTAAAATGCAATAAAAACATGTCATTTACTCTCAAAGTAATCTTAATTTAAGTATAAAAGTGTCATGATAACTCTCATTTCATAGAGTTATCACACCCCCAAACTTAAACAATTACTTGTCCTCAAGTAATGACAACAACACTAACACTTCAATCACACAATCATTTAACAAATAACTTAGTTCTGTCATCAAATTTGCAAGGATTCTTCAACCCTCAAATCACACTCTTAATCATACAAAATTGCCATAGCAGTTAAAGTTTTAGACTTAGGCCTCATTCTGTCCAGAGTGTGTGTGTGTCACTTGTAATGATGATATCCAATTACTCGACCAATGTACATACCAGAGTTGCTGCAGCAATGTTTATAACATAGTCTTATCTAAGGATATCTTTAACTCAAGGCTGAACATGGGGGTCATGAACAGACCTGGCTACTCAATATCCTAGATAGAAGACCTCTTTTTTAGGGCAAAAAAAAGGATAAAGTTTTTCACTCCATATACTATGCAAGAAAAACTCTTACTCAAACTCAAATCAATTACACCACTACAGAGAAAAAGTTGCTACTAGTAGTATTTGCCTTTGATAAATTCAGAGCTTACTTGGTGGGTACTAAAGTGACTGTATATACAGACCATGTAGCCATCAAATACTTAATTTCAAAGAAGGATGCCAAACCAAGATTAATCAGATGGATCTTATTGCTTCAGGAATTTGATCTGGAAATTAAAGACATAAAGAGGACTGAGAATCAAGTAACAGACCACCTGTCGTGGCTGGAAGCAGACACAAGTACATTGACAAGGAGGGACATCACTGAAACTTTTCCTGATGAACAACTGTTGGTAGTACAGCAAGCACAAATGTTGCAGCAGTTAGGATCTCCATGGTATGCAGATTTTGCTAACTACTTAGTAAGTGGGTTGCTACCACCTGAGCTGAAGTTTTAGGAGAAAAAGAAATTTCTTAATGATGTTAGAAGTTATCAGTGGGATGACCCACATTTATATAAGTTATGCTTAGATAAAGTAATACGAAGATGTGCTTCAGAAGGGGAAATTCCCCACATACTGGAGTCATGCCATGCTGCAGCATATAGAGGACATTTTGGTGGTCATAGAACAACTGCTAAATTTCTGCAATCAGGTTATTACTGGCCTACTATTTCTAAAGATGCTTATGAATTTGTTAAATGTTGTGATAGGTGTCAAAGGACAGGGAACATAACTAAAAGACATGAAATGCCATTGACCAACATTCTGGAAGTTGAAGTTTTTGATGTCTGGGCAATAGATTTCATAGGACCTTTTCCACCATCCTTTGGGAACTTATATATCCTTGTTGCTGTGGATTATGTCTCCAAGTGGGTAGAAGCTGCATCATTACCTACCAATGATGCTAAAACAGTGGTGGCTTTTCTTCAGAAAAATATTTTTTCTAGGTTTGGCACTCCTAGAGCAATTATTAGTGATGAAGGTACTCATTTTTGCAACAAAGTATTTGCTGCAACTATAGTAAAATATGGAGTTAGACACAAGGTAGCAACAGCATATCACCCACAATCCAATAGTCAAGCTGAAGTATCCAACAGAGAAATTAAAAAGATCTTAGAAAAAGTGGTGAACCCAACAAGGAAAGATTGGTCTTTGTGGTTATATGACTACCTATGGGCCTATAGAACAGCATACAAAAATCCACTTAGCATGTCTCCTTACCGAATTATTTATGGGAAGGTTTGTCACTTGCCACTAGGGTTAGAGCATAAAGCACACTGGGCACTGAAGCAATTAAATTGGGATATTCATGCTGCAGCAGGGCAAAGGAAGCTTCAACTTTGTGAGCTTGATGAAAATGCAAGAATCCATAAAGAGAGGACAAAACATTGGCACGACAAGCATATTCAAAATAGGCAATTCAGCCCTGGTCAATTAGTGCTGCTCCTTAGTACAAGACTAAGATTATTTCCAGGGAAGCTAAAATCACGATGGTCTGGACCTTTTAAGCTATTAAAATTTTATCCTCATGGGGCTGTTGATCTTCTAGATGAACAAACAGGTCAAGAATTTAAAGTTAATGGACACAGGGTTAAGCATTACATACACCCAGCGGTATACTGTTCAAAGGAGATTTACTCCTTAAAGAACCTAGCTACTGAGCAGTGAAAGAAGGTCAGGCTGAAGAACCTTAAATCAAGCGCTCAATGGAAGACAACCCATTGTGGAGGCAGCCACCTCAAACCAAGCTTGACCCTCTTTGGTTTTGTTGAAGGCTCTTCATCTCTTCTATTTTATTTAATTTTGTTCTTCAATTCTAGCTAATTAGTTTTATCCTTTCACATTATTGAACTCTTTAGTCTTGATATCAAAGTGGAATTAAGATTTTGCAAGAAAAAGGGTTTCAATTTCCAGAACAACTCGCCAGAATTATGCAAACAATACATAATGCCGCAGCAAAGCGTGGGTGGTTAGAGTTTTGCAACCACCCTCGAGATCTTGTGCTACCAGTAGTCAAAGAATTTTATGCCAATTTGGTAAGCCCTGGTCAGCATAACATTTGGGTAAAAAACACACTTGTTCCATTAGACTCCCGAGTTATAAATGTTTTTTATAATTTACCCGCTGAAATTAATTGAGTATGCCAAGTTGCTTGATAAATTGACCCCGAAAAGATGCAGCTCCATCTTCACAACTCTAACAATAAAAGGGGCATCATGGGCTAATGGGGAAGGGCGTATAGTTAATAGGATATATTTGAAACCTATTGCTAAGGTATGAGTGAAATTTCTGAAATCGAGGCTTATGCCAACCACTCACACTACTACGGTTTCACAAGAAAGGTTGGTGTTGTTATATGCCATTGTTCGAGGGCTTCCCATAAATACGGGAAGCATCATCGAAAAAGAAATCAGAGATTGTGCCATAAAGAATCACAAAGTTACTGCCTTGCTATTCCCATCACTCATCACCAGCATCTGTGTAGTATCTGGTGTTCGTCTTGACGCAAAAGATGAACATGTCAAGAATGATGGTGCCCTTACTGCATGCATCATTGAGAGAATTGTTGGTGAGAGTGCTGGAACGACAACTGAACTAGCTGCTATAACATGAGCAAGATGAGCTATTGGTTTATAAAAAACAATCCAGGCGCTAAGCACCAGTATAACTTAATGTGCTGAGGCTCAGCAGAGGGAAAACGATCAGTTTTGGAGCTATCTACAGCATCTGGACAACCAACTCCACCAATTTGCTCGTTACATAAAAAACACCCACCGAAATTTCCCTGATTCATTGTTTTAGCAATAAAATTTTGACACCAACACCACAGGTGCTCCAGTAGAAGCCAGTGAAGAAGCTACTACCACAGATGAACCAAAAGCAGAAGCTGCAGCCAAACCACAAGCAAAGGTAGAATCAGAAGATGCTGAACCATCTGATCAACATGAGGAAGAAGGTGACAAGTTTGCGACTGACAGCTCACCCACAAAGGCAACGGACGATTCTGAGAAAGAACATGAGGAACCCTCAGTCAGGACCCCTTCCAAAACTAGAAAAAGGCACATTATCTAAGAAGAGGAAGAAGAGGAACTTAAAAAAGGAGTCCCCCATTCCAGTTCTTTCGAGAAAGGGCAAGGAAAAAATAGCAACCCCTCCAGCCTCGGAAGATAAAATTGAGCAAGTTGATGCAGAGCTAGCTGCTGCAGTAACCAGAGTTACGCATACACCCGCAGAAGCCACGCAGCTACTTGACATCATTGCCACCATCACAGCTAAGGGACAGGTAGCTGATGCATCAACCCCAACTCCTCCACAACAAACTCCTAGCCAACCTATTTGTACTAGTCCTCGAGAATCCAGCAAAAGAAAGGGTATTACTTGTAGAGGCACTGTTATAGTAGCCTCAACAAAACCAAAACGGACCAGATCGGTATCAACAACGCAAGTTATCTCAGCCGCAACTCCTCTCACCAACCCAGTGAAGAAAAAGACAAAGACGTTGTCAGCTACTTCCCCATAAATTTCACCAAAGGGTAAGTTGCGCAGTGCATCCAAGAAGCGCTGATGTCATTCCGTCATGTTGCAGCAATACAAACCATAGGGAAGTATTCCCTTCTTGCTAGTCAATTTCTTTCATTCTGAAAAAACTTTTCTTACATTAAGTTTTCAATTTGTGTGGTATTTTCTAATGTCTTCCTCCATATCCTTGTCAAATTGTGTGACTTCGCTATGTATGCTTGTGAGGACACAACACCTTTAAGTTTGGGGGGGATGTATATTTGGGTGTTTTGGATATGTGTTTATGTATGGATCATGTGAAGCTCTGATATTTAATATTTGTGTATGAATTTGGAATCCTAATGAAGATATAAGATTACAATCTTAGAAATGGTGATTATAAGATTGCCGAGTAGAGAGTAATAGATGGAGTGTGAAATTTTGTCTTTACACATAAACTTTGGTGGAATTGTATGAGACTGCTAGATCAGAACTAAAATAATATAAAAGATCTTAAGTTTGGGGGAAAAGCAAGTTTGATTGACTGTGCTATCTATGAAATAAACTCTGTTCCAATGGCTCAAGTTGCTGAGTAACCAGATCTGAGTATGTACCCCATATGTAGAGTTGTGTTCAAAGGTAACAAGAGTTATGAGCAGTGTTGTAGCATTTTATGTTCCAAAAAAAAAGACAATAATACAAAAAAGTCCTCTGTCTAGGACATTGAGTAGCCAGGTCTGTTCATGAGCCCCATGTTCAGCCTTGAGTAAAAGATATCTCTAGATAAGATTATATTACAGATATTGCTACAACAACTCTGATTTGTACATGGTTTGAGTAATTGGGTGTCATTATTACAATTGATTGACATTCCCATGAAAAATAAATGTTGCAGAGAGAAGGTTGAATACTCTCAAGTTTTCAATTTTAAAATCAGCACAGTTTGAGTATGTAAAATTTATGCTACCCCATATATGAATGAAATTTTGTTACTGCTGAATTTCATGTAATCTCTTGGTGAGGTTATATCATCTCTGGAATTCAATCAAAGTAGCACACACGCACTGTCGACAGAAGGAAGCTTAAGTCTAGAATTGATTTACTATGGTCACTTTGCATGATTGGGATTATGATCTGAAGGTGGAAGAATCCTTGCAAATTTGATAAAAGAGCTAAAGTTGTGTTGCATGATTGTTTGCGTGAAGTGTTAGTATGTTGTCATTGTTGTCATTACTTGAGGACTAGTAAAGGTTTAAGTTTGGGGGTGTGATAACTATATGATATAAGAGTTATTACATCAATTCTAGACTTAAATCAAGATCACTTAGAGAGCAAATGAGGTGTTTTTATTACATTTTGGTTATATTTTGCATAAACATTCATTTTAGTTTAGTCTTAATAAGTTTTGCTTGAATCAAAGTAATTTGTGCTCAAAACATGTGCATAATTGTAGGTTTTCAGAAATTCTTAATTCATGAAGGGATGCTGAGAAATTAGATTAGCAAGAGGTGGAAAGAAGATGGCTGCAAAAGAAGTAAAGCACAATCGGGAATAGTGCAGTGTTGTAGTTGTTGTTAGAGCAACCATTGCTGTAGCAATCCAGAGCACTAAGGGAGAAAACTTAAGCGCGGTTCAACTGCAGAGTTGCGATCTGCATGTTTCCTAATTTAACTCATGCACGCCCACAGACTTTTATTTTACCCTAGTTTGTAGTATAAAAGGAGGGTGCGCACTACATAAAACAACAGCGGGGGAATTATCATATATACATTAGAGAAAAAAAGAGAAGAAGATCAAAATTGAAGAGGACGGCTTCAGCAACATTGAGAAATTCTGCAGAGTTATTTAGATTTTCTTTTTGTTGTTCTCAACTTATGCCTTTCTTCTTTCTTTGACTGTTCTGATGTATCCTGTGAACAATATATTAATGTTTGTTTTTCTCATTCAGAATATGAACTAGATTTGCTTGTGGTTAAGTGACAAAAAATCTAATGGGTTCTTGACTGTTCTTATGTGTTGTTATGTCATTGTTGTAGCATTTTACTCTAGTAGTTATTATTGATATAACTGTCATTTTGGTTGACCACTCATTTAATGATTCAAGTTAAGATAGAGCCGCAAAAGGGCATGTCTTAGCGGATATTATTAGAGTATTACTTTATCTTAATTTAAGTTTCCTAAAGTTATCTTGATTCCCATAAGGGCTATACTTGAAGTTAAGTTTGTGACACACTAGACATAGGTGCTCACCTTGTAGAGTGGAGAGACTAAGGGGTCATAAGGCCATATCATAAGTAGATTAGCAACTGGTTATTGCTAATACATTTAAGGGTATGAGAGTTCCAATACACGACAGCTAAGGATGCAGATTAATTCTGCCCAGTGTTGCAACAATTGCCGTAACAACTGGTGTTAACGTGATGAAAAGCAGTCAGCCCATAAGGAGAGTTTGATCATTCAAGTACCTTCGTCTCAATTGAATCTTAGACACATTTAATTTAGTTTATTTCATTACGGTATTGTTTAACTTTATTATCTCACAATCATCAATTTCGATAGAATCTGTTGTGCAAATTTTATTGAACTCGCAAGTGCACGAATCTATTGTAGAATAGATCAATGGTGACGAGTGTCGATCTCACGAGGAGGTGGATTTTAATTGTGTGTAGAATTAATTTTCTAAATGGGTGATTGGATTTGTGGTGAAAATGATTTGGATTATCCTAAAATTGTAATTAAAATGGCGAGAATAATTTGAAGAGAATTCTTTTTAAATGACGTACTTGGGTATCTGGATCTGTATCAACATGCACCATGAGCTAAATATTCCTTATTAATACCAATTAAATCATGAGGGGGGAATCCACACCTCATGAACCACGCTCTAATCAATATGGTGCAAAAGGCTTATCGTGCCAAATAATAATAACCTTGTATTAGAGAGCAGGTGAAACCAAGACGGTATCTAAACAAGATTATTATTATTTGTCGACGAGGAGTCAAAACATCCAACAAAACTAGAGGGGAAGAGAAAATAAATTTACCAAATAAAGCCCATGACACATGTTGAGACTTCACCTTCAACCCAAGCTTGAAAGAAAATTAGCTACTCATAATTGAACTAGGGGCAAAAAGAAAATTTATTAAAATGCATAGAAACTACAAGATGGAGAGGGAATTACAAAAAATGGAGTCCAAAAATGGATTCAAAGCTATCAAATTAGGGGGGAGAGGTCCCCTTTTTACAGATACATCGAGTAAATCATGGCCATCAGATTAAAAACAGTTTGGACGCTCAGGATTGCACCACGTCATCAGTCAACAGTATGCGGTTTGACCACGCGGATGAACAGTAATACGGTTTGACCCAGGTTGAACAGTGACGCGGTTTGGTTGAAAATAATCATGTGTAATGCATGTACCGTACGCGAGATTTTTTTTCCACTGATATGCTGCCACGTCATCGATCAACAGTGCATAAGAATTTTAGTCCAACAGGATCGTGACACCTTATCAGTCAATGCCACATCATCGGTCAATACCACGTCATCGATCCGTCTATGTGAACAGTGTTGTGAACAGTAACGTAGACAGTACCGTACATGTGAATAGTACCATACATGTGAACAGTGCCATTTTTCTTTTTATGGTCCTCCTAAGGTTTTTGACCGTCCTGAGTTCAAAAGTGATGTCCGTTTTGCCATCTGATCTCTCGTTCATTGTGAAATGGCTATGATACCCGTAAAATACATAAAATACTAAATAAAAATAAAACACACATAATTAAATTACAAGCTTAAATACATAAAAATAAGGGTTGTTAGTAAGACGTGAAATATAAAATGATGATTTTCTCCTTTATAAATATGCATTTTCTAACATGTATATAGTAAACTGATACAGGTGACTGTAAAAAATGCATCAAATATGCCCAGAATCTGTTGTTTTCTTTTTGCTGGGCAGCAACACACTAGGTACTGCTATCACTGAGTGCTTACAGTCTTCTCTCCATCCCAACAGCTCTTCAAGTACTAGTGACAACAACTGGCTCGGGTGGTGTTGCAGCAGTTTTACCTGCAATTCTCTTAATTGCTCGAGCATTCAAAGCCCTTGCATTCTTAATTAACTCATCTTGACCAGTAGACCATACCCTCGATACAAGACATATACTAGTGATCAGGGATGGGAACAAGAAGGCTACGTTTTTGTGTTATTTCATTGGACACTCCTTAATTTCCCTTTCAATAATAGCAACCAGTTTAGAATATTCACACTCTATGTTAGAGGGCAAGTTATAAAAGGAATTAATGACGCAGATATCTAAAGGGACGAGGGACTTTCTTACCTAAATATTTTGTTGATCCTGCCCTAGCATGTTGGCGTAAAATTCCTTGACTAAAGGAAGCATGGGGTCCCTTGGATGTTGGCAGAAATCTACCCATCCCCGCCTTGCTACAACAGTGTGAATGGTCTAAACAATTTCCAAAGGCTTTGGTGGTAATTGAAAGCTTTTGTCTTCTAGAAGTTTCCTCGACTCTATAAATTCTTCAAATTTCTCTTTTGCTTTATAACTTTGAAAATGAGAGGGATCTTTAAGACGTTGTGCTTTGATCTTGTACTTAAACATTGCTAGAGCAAGCTGACGGCGTTGGTAAAAGGATGAAAGGGTAATTGCTACAGGGATTCAGAAGAGGGTCAGTTTGGATGCTGCAAGAGAAATATAAAGCGCAATTAGAATGCCCCTTTATTGCACAGTAAATCCCTTACTTATATACAAAAGAATAATTAAAGTGGGAAGTAAATTAATTCCAATGAGATAAAATTAGAAAGAAAGATTTTAAAATTTAAAACACTATTAATGAGGGAGTGTATGTTTGAGAAAACTTCTAGAAGAAAAAAATGCTAGTCAACCCAATTTATTTATTTTTTTTATGCACCACTACATCTTTTTATCCCATATAACTAGCTTCTACTTCAAACTATAGTTCCCTAAAATCAAGATGGACTTTTATTAGGACGTAATGTAGGCTAGGGACATGACTAACAAAGAAGGAAAATAAGGAAAATAAAGTGTATATTTGAGAAAAATGCAGAGAAATTTTTTTTTTGGAAGTTGCAAGGTAGATTTCACCAATTATTGGTTTTTTTTAAACAACAATTTTTTTTTAACTAGGCATAACTTCACTATACAAAATATTTATTTATATTTTTCTCAAACATAAATAGGTGATGGAACTTGTAAGATATTGACTAATACTCCAAATCGAAGTGGGTCAAGATGATAAGTTTGACAAAGAAATATTTTTTTAAAGGCTCAAAAGGGTTAACTATGGATATTTGATAAAAGGGATGGCTAGAAAGGCTCAAACGGATCAAAGATGACATTTCCATCGTCTTTTAGGGCTCTAAATAATCTTTCATATTTACTAGTTAGATGGGCCTCCATATGTAGCAACACTCTTTTTTTTCTTCTCTTTTTTTAATTTTATAATTTTTTTAAGGGTTAACTCAAAACAAATCTCGAGATCGTGTATATAATAATAAACTGCTAAGTTGTATAAAGAATTGGCAAAAGGGTTACTCTCCAAGAAAATTGATAGGCTCAAAAACTCACTTGGTACTTATTATGACATGTTCATTCCTTCAAGCAACTCATATTTGTCTCCAACATCAACATGTAGAGTAGCAAACATAGTGTAACATCACTTAAAACCAAAGATAATACAAATACTAAAATTTGAAATTTGTCATGTCATCCAATGTTAAAACAAATCACAAAATTTATTTATTTATTTATTACTTTTTTTTCAAACAACCTTCTACCCCCAACCTATTCTAAGCATGAAAGGAAAATATGCATGTAGAAATGGGAAAATGATGCAGCAAAACTAATTAGAAAAGTTACACTTAAAATGATAGAAAAAGAAAATGATTTTTTTTTTAACTTAGAAGATGCGTTTCTAGAGGCACTACACTCCATATTCAGCCATCTTCGACTCAAAAATTTGAAAATGTATATTTATAAAGGAGAAATTAAAAAGAAGAAGAAAAATGAACATAAAAACATAATAAAGAAAAAGAAAATGTTTGAATTTTTTTATATTTTTTTTGTTTTTTTGTTTTTTGTTTTTTGTTTTTTTTTCAAACGATGAAGATGCATTTCTAAAGTCACTACACTCCATATTCAGCCATCTTCAACACAAAAAGTTAGCAACAGTTAGTTTCTATAACAAAAAATCAGTAAAAACTTAACCAAGATTCCACAATTATCGACTATTCCCTCCCCCCAACCAGAACGAAACATTGTCCTCAACACAGAAGAAAATATTTACAGGCGAAGAGTTAAATCTAATTTGTACTTCTTACTGCGACTACTGTTACCGTCATTATTTGGACGCTCCAACAAAAAGGTCCAGGGGTCTGGCTTCGGTTTATAAGCTTGTAACATATCAAGTAGCTCATTAGCAGTGTGAACACAAATAAAAAGTTTTTTCGCATTGGAATGAATGAAATAGTTTTTTATTGCATGGTTAAGAAATGCGATGAAGCCATCATAAAAATTATTGACATGTAACAAACAGATGAGTTTCTGGTGAATGTGTAGATGGGCCCAAGATGCTAGTGTGATAAGTGCCTCTAGTGTTGTAAGATCTCCTGGAAGGAAAATAAAATCATCAGCATGATTAAGCATTTAAGTTATTCTTTCTTGCATACCTGAGACGACTAACTCTTCTCCAGTCGGTGGGTCAGATAAACTGCCCAAAGGTTTTAGGGCTCTTGGGATGATGCCTAGCACTTGGCTTCCTATGTTAAAAGCAGCTTCTAAGACCAATTTTGATAACCCTCGGTTACCTCCTCTATACACCTAGTGTACTTTTCTCTCTGCTATGCTTCGACCAAGATCTACGGCTGCCTCAACGAACTCTTTATGTTTGCCATAGTTAAATCCAGAAAGCACACAAATGTTCTTGAATTGTCTATTGGGAGTAGCTGCCATTGGAATATTTCTCAAAAACAATTTGTGAGTGCTTAACGAAAAGTCATATTTAAGAATCTTGGTGACAGTGGATCACAACTGTGTATGAGGTGGCATGTCAGTGTCAAATAACGCGTAAAGCACATGGCTAGCGAGTCAAAAAGGAAACAGTAAAAAGAAAAAGAAATAATGATAAAATAAAAGTATTAAAGACAATAAAGCAAATGATAAAACAACAGTGAAATAAAATACAGTGAAGTAAAAGGATATTTACAGGTAGTTGCGACTGTGGCTCACATCTTCCTCTAGTTTTACATCCAGAAACGGCTTGAACGTCCTTTATGGGTTGAGGATAGGCTTCCCATCCAGTTTTCTTATAAACTGGCAAATAGGGTCATTTATAGTCAGATTCTCGAGACTATATCATGCATGCTCTTTCTGGAATAATGGCCATAACTGGAGAATCGCTCCTTGCACGTATCCATTGGGATGCGTTTCAAGAGACAAAAGGATATCATCCAATGACTCCTTATTCAAGCCATCCCTAATGAATTGAATCTTTTCTTCCCTGTTTTCAGAAACCATTCCTAAAGAACATGGGTTTTTATGGCAACTCATTCTAGCACACTTATGACAAGCAACAGAAATTCTTCGATTAACACACAACCAATCATTTTCTTGCATAATTTCCTTTACCACAGCCAGGCATGTATGCAATAAATTTTGGAGGCAACTCACCTGCCAATAGTACTTTAGTCTCGATTAACCAACAGATTTCAGCAGGTATGTTATTTCTCATGAGCAATCGCATGCGTTCGGACAGAGCTTTATAGATCGTAAGGAGGGCATTCTGAGGGAGTGAAGGGAATCGCTTGTGAAGCTTCGCTAGAATCTCGTTTCTGTCCATACCTTCACCTCAGAATATAAGTTATTATGGGAAACGGAAGTAACCGACTTGATTGTCATGGAGTACCGTTATCCGGCACTTCACCGGGGTAACAAACTAAAGCACACAAAAAGAAAAATAAATTAAAACACACAAGAAAATTAAAATCGTCCTCTTACTGAATTAAAATCGTAAACACTTCTCTCAATGTCTCTGAGTTGGCTTTCTAAATTCTCAACATAGGCTACTAACTCTGGTGATTATAGAGCCCAAATGCGATGTGTTTTACAAAATCGAATCTGCCTTTTGAGATGAGATTTTACACGTTGAAGTGGTTTAAGAATGTTCAGGAGAAACGGTTTAAGTATGGTACTCATGATTAACAATGATAAGAAAAAAAAACTTAATGGTTAAACAAACACACTTATGCAAAAAAAATTCAATTAGCAAAAGAATAGTAAAAAGAAAGAAAGAAAAAGAAAAAATCAAATCACCGAAAAGAAAAAAAATCAATTCAAATCTAGTGGGTCACTCAAATTTATTTTGGTGTTTTCTCCATGTGGTTGGTACTCTAGATATGGCTTTAATCATTGACCATTAACGTTAAACGTGACACCGTTCTTTGGGTCCTTAATTTCAATTGCCCCATTTGGAAAAACAGTATGAACAATAAAGGGGCTAGACCATCGAGAGCATAACTTACCTGGGAATAGGTGCAAGCGGGAATTGAATAAAAGTACTTTCTGATCTGGAGTGAAAGATTTTCTCATAATTTGCTTGTCGTGAAAGACTTTCATTTGTTGCTTGTAAATCTTGGCATTTTCGTATGCATCATTGCGAATTTCTTCAAGTTCTGCCAGTTTTCTGAGCTGGCTTGCTGCATGTCAAAGTTAAATTTCTTGATGGCCCAATATGCATGATGCTCGAGTTCCACAAGTAGGTGGCAAGCTTTTCCATACACTAGCCTGTAGGGTGACATCTCAATCGGGGTCTTGAAAGCTATTCTATATGCCCATAATGCATCATCAAGTCTTAATGACCAATCTTTTCTGTCCGGCCTCACTGTCTTTTCTAATATGTACTTTATTTCTCGATTGGAGATCTCAACTTGGCTACTGATTTGCGGATGATATGGGGTTGCCACTTTGTGAGTGATTGAATACTTCGTCAAAAGAGCCTTGAATGCTTTATTACAAAAGCGGGCACCACCATCACTGATTATTGCTTGAGGGAATCCAAAGCGTGAAACAATGTGCTTTTCAAAAATCTTATCACCACTTTGTGATCATTGGTTCTACATGGAATTGCTTCTACCTCTTTTGATACATAGTCAACAGCAACCAATATGTATTGATGGCCAAAAGAATGGGGAAATGGTCCTATGAAGTCGATACCCCATACGTCAAAAATCTTAACTACTAAAATTGGATTGAGTGGCATCATGTTCCTTCGCGTAATGCTCCCCATTCGTTGACACCTATCACATGAAGAGCAGAAAGTGTAAGCGTCTCGAAATATAGTTGGCCAATAGAAACAACATTGTAAAACTTTAGTCGTTGTTTTCTTAGCGCTGAAATGGCCTCCATAAGCTTGTTCATGGCATAATGAAAGGATATTTTGAATTTCACTTTCTGGGAGACATCGTCTAACAATTTGATCTGCACAATACTTGAACAAATATGGGTCATCCCAAAAGAAATTCTTTCTTTCCGCAAAGAATTTATCCTTGTCTTGCTTGGTCCAATACTCTGGAAATTGACCTGTAACAAGATAATTAACGATATCAACATACCAAGGTAATACTTCCACACTTATTAATTGTTCATTTGGAAATGACTCATTCAATGTTAATGGCTCTGTAATTGTGTCAAAATAGAGACGAGAGAGATGGTCTGCCACAACATTTTCTGTGCCTTTCTTATCTTTAAATTCCAAGTCAAACTCCTGCAAAAGTAACACCCAACGAATTAGTCTAGCTTTTGCATCTTTCTTTGTGAGAAGATATTTAAGAGCAGCATGATCAGTGAATACAATTATTTTACAACCAATGAGACAAGATCGAAATTTATCTAATGCAAACACTACTGCTAGCATTTTTTTTTTAGTAGTTGAATAGTTCAACTGTGCATCATTCAATGTCATACTAGCATAGTAAATAACATGGGGAATTCAATCAACTCTTTGTCCTAGAACTGCTCCTACTGCATAATCAGATTCATCACACATGAGCTCGAATGGTAAGCTCCAATTTTGGGGGCTGAATAATGGGTGATTATGTCAACAACTGCTTTAATTTTTCAAATGCCACAAGACATGAATCATCAAAGACAAAAGGTACATCCTTAGCAAGTAGATTGCATAAGGGTCTAGAAACTTTGCTAAAATCTTTAATGAAAGGTCTATAAAAGCCAGCATGCCCAAGGAAAGATCTTACTTCTTTGACTGTTTTGGGTGGAGGAAGATTAGAAATGAGATCCACCTTGGCTTTGTCAACCTTAATACCTTTGCTCGAAATGATGTGACCGAGAATAATACCTTGTTTTACCATAAAATGACATTTCTTCCAATTTAAGACTAAATTGTTCTCGATACATCTCTGCAAAACTAGTGTTAGATGATGTAAACATTGATCAAATGAGTCACCAAAGGCAGAAAAATCATCCATAAAGACTTCAAGAAATCATTCAACCATATTAGAAAAAATGCTCGACATGCATCGTTGAAATGTAGCAGGTGCATCACATAATCCAAATGACATTCTCCTATATGCAAATGTGCCAAAAGGGCAAGTGAAAATGGTTTTCTCTTGATCTTTTGGTGCTATGAGAATCTGATTATATCATGAGTAGCCATCTAGAAAACAAAAAAATTCATGGCCTGCTAATCTATCAAGCATTTGATCGATAAATGGTAAAGGAAAATGGTCTTTACGTGTGACAGAATTCAACTTTCTATAATCAATTCATACACGCCATCCTGTAGTTACTCTAGTTATTATCAATTCATTATCAGCATTGGTAACTATTGTGACTCCTGACTTTTTAAGGATAACTTGTAGAGGACTGACCCATGAACTATCAGAAATTGGGTAAATGATACCTACATCTAATAGCTTAAGAACTTCAGTTCTAACAACTTCTTTCATGTTAGGATTTAACCGACGTTGCATTTCCCTAGTAGATATAACATTTTCATCAAGGTGAATGTAATGATGAGATGATTACCGGCAGAGTACTTTCTTCTCCCAAAAATGCATATTCCAAAGTGTTGGGCAATGGTTTGAACTCGAGTTTTGGTGGTAAGTCTAATGATGGGATGAGTTTCTTCTCTGATGGTGCTAGTTGTTCAACTCTTGACTTCCATTTATTAGTGTCCATGGATGGTGCTGAGTCAAGTAGGGCGTTGACCTTATCGACCGATCTGTTAATATAAAAATCCAAACCAAAGTGAGTTAAACATGTTTGTGAAGGATCATCACTAAGATTTGAAAGAAAAGTATTATCAACTATTGTTTCTATTAAATCCACATCAACAATTCCATCATCTGCATTGTGAGGTTGTTTGGCAATGTTGAAGATATTCAGCTCCATATTCATATTGCCGAAGGACAACTGCATATTTGTAGTTCTGCATTGAATGTGAGCATCCACAGTTGCCAAGAAAGGTCGGCCAAGAATAATGGGGATGTGCTTCCTTGAATCCTGTATTGGTTGAGTGTCAATTACAATGAAATCAACAGGAAAATAAAACTTGTCTACCTGGATAAGAACGTCCTCCATAATACCACGAGGTATTTTCGTGGACCGATCTGCAAGCAATAACACCACTGGAGTTGGGTGTAATTCTCCAAGTCTAAGTTTCAAAAATACTGAGTAAGGCAACAGATTTATACTAGCTCCTAAATCCAACAAAGCATTCTCAATTGTGTGGTTCCCTATACTACATGAGATAGTGGGGGAGCCTGGGTCTTTGCATTTTAGAGAAATTTTATGTTGGAGAATAGAACTAACTTTTTTTTTTTGTTAAAAATGCCTTATTTTGAACATGAATGTTTCTCTTTTTAGTACAAAGGTCTTTAAGAAACTTTGCATAAGATGGAACTTACTTTATAGCGTCAAGTAAAGGGATGTTAACACTTACCTGTTTGAAGATTTTAAGAATCTCACCTGTGGATTTTCCCTTCTTTCCTTTAGCTAATCTATGAGGAAATGGAGCTTTCGGAACATATTCTCGTGGGTTGGTTTCTTATCTCTCCTCCGGTGATGAGTCCTCAACACTCACAGATACAATTTGATTTTCTTTTGTCACCGGCATCTCCACTTTGTTGTCGACTTCTTTTCTTTTTTGCAAGGTCATGACTTCTTTGACCTCCCCATATTGTTGTGGTGAATTGGTACTTGCTTCATGTACTCCTTTAGGATTAGGCACTGGTTGACTTGGAAATTTACCTTTCTCAAGAGTCATTGCTAAGGTCTGGACTGAAGAAGCAAGTTGTCCCACCATCTTCTCGAGGCTTGAAACTGATTGGTCTTGTGAGTTGAAGCCTGCTCTTAACTCATTTCGTAGTCCATCAATGGTACGGTTCTGTTGCTCAATCGTGGAGTGAGTAAGATTATTGAGATTTTGGAATCCTCCCATGGTTTGGGTTGAGAGTAGTTCTAGTTTTGATTGTATGGTCTAAACGGTGGCTGAGAGCCTTGAGGATTTTGTGGAATTGGTTGCATTGGTGGAGTTGGAGCTGCTGGTCCATTCTGTTGGAATCCTTGAGACCATGAAAAATTGGGGTGGTCTCTCCATCCAGGGTTATATGTGTTGGAGTATGGGTTGTAATTTGATGGCTTTCTCATTACACCTACGACATTGGCTTGATCTGAGAATGAGTCATAGTCCTATAACTCTGTTGATTTAGCAGTCGATAACGATGTTATTTGTCGAGCAAGACCTTCAACAATTTCCTTGACTTCTTTGATTCCCAAAGTTGACTCGCCAATGTGAACCTCATTCACTCCCTTAATTCTTCTAGTATTTCTGAATGATCGACTCCGTTGTTGGGAATTATCCACTTGTCGCTGGAAGAATTCCCAAATCTCTTATGCACTTTTTGACATTAGCTCTCCTTCACTTGTTGCCATTAGCCATTCTTGCACATTCACCAATATTCCCTCCAAAAAGTATTGGCATTGGTGCCATTTCTCGTACCAATGATGTGGACACTTCAAAAGTAGCCCATTGAATCGCTCCCATGTTTCGAAAAACTGCTCGTCTTCTCTTTGGTAAACTCTGAAATTTCCCTGCAAATAGCATTGGTTTTATGCACTAGGAAATATTTATTCAAAAATTTTGTAACCATTTGTTCCCATGATGAAATGCTATTAGTAGGCAATGTATTAAGGCATGAACGAGCTCTATCCTTTAAAGAAAATGGGAATAGTCTAAGTTTTACATCATCATCTGAAAAATTCTCATATTTAAATGTTTGACAAATAGTATGAAAATCATTCAAATGATTATATGGGTCCTCATTTTCTAAGCCATAGAACGTGGGGAGACAATTTAGCACACTAGGTTTTAGTTCAAAACTCCTAGCAGCTACATTTGGGTATCTTATACATGATGTGCTCAAATTAGCTAAATGACTAAAATAGTCCTTAAATGGCCTCTCTTGTGATACTTGTAAATCCATTCCAAATTTATTTTTAACGTGCTTGTGTATGCGAATTGTTTTTTCTAGTTCAAGGTCTATAGGTTCAAGATTAGGTAATAATGACCTACGACCATGCATGCAAAGAACAAAAGATAAATGAAAACAAAACAAATAAAAATAAAGAAGAATGAGAAATTACATTATTAACCTTATCACACTGTTAAAACCTTTCTATAAAAATACACAAAAATAAAATCGTGAAATAAATTAACTAAAAATAAATTAATAAGATAAACAAAAAAAATTACAAAGAAAAATAAATTGAAAATTAAATTACAGAATTTTAAAGAAGAGAAAAAGAAAAGAAAATTTTAAGCTGATATTAACTCATCTTAAGGTTTTCAGACCTCTGAAATTTAAATTTGACATCCATTTATCTGTTTGGAATCTCAAATTACATGAATTTAATATTTTACCTAATAAACAAAAAAAATTAAATACAGTTAAAACATAATTAATAATTCCTAATGTGAGGTACAATTTTCTCACTTAAATATAATAGAATTTACTTTAAGTTAATAAGCTCCCTTAAGTATTCCAATAATTATAATAACATAAAATATTTAAATTTAAGTAATGTGACATAAACAATGACATAAGTGATGATGTAAGAGGCATTTGTAGAGAGAGTTAAAATCCTAGAATTTAGTAAGGTATTTATGAAGGATAATCTCAATTATTGATCAAGAGTTATGGTGGTAAAATCCTAGCCATTCATTAGCCTTAAGAAATCCTATAAATGCCCCCTACCCCCTTTTATTTTCAATGCAACCAAGAAATTTCACCCTCTTCTATTCTCGGTCATAACATCAAGAGTAGAGAAATCCTTAATTTAGAAATATCTAAAGAAGTCATCAAGAGGTAAGTAACACTTCAATTGCAATGTAGGGACAAAATTATTTTCATACTTAACTTCAGTTTTGACAATTTCTTTGTCTTAAGATGACTACTATGATGTGAATTTTTATATGGTTCGCTATGCCGCCTAATCTATGATAGTTAATTATGTTATGGTCGGCTATGCCACCTAATGTATGAAGGTTAATTATGTTATGGCCGCCTATACCACCTAATCTATGATACTTAATCATGTTATGGTTAGCTTTGCCGCCTATACTATAATTCCATTTTGTTTAATCTCTATATGGACGGCACTGCTGCGTATATTAAAGATTGTTGTCCTTAAATTGTGTTGTGTGTTGATTCTATTGTGCATCTAAGAACTTCAATGTTATGATATAAGTTGCATTGGATGCATGCATTTCATGATTACTTTATGAAGAAGGCGTTTCAGAAAATGAATTTATGAAAAATGGGTGTTTGTCTTACCAGGTGGCAAAGTTTTTAAGGAGGGCAAGCCCTCTAAGCTAAGTAAAAAGAAATCTTTTGGGGACAGCGATACGTAACACCCAAAAGATCAACTAATCAGGCCCACATGTATATTGTTTAAAGAGTAAAAGTGCCAGCCTTGCAGTGCAACATACCTAGGGCCCTAATAAAGTTGTTTTATATTTTCTAAGTTCTTTTAAAAACTTAATATGATCATCCATATGCATAATAATGTATATATGCATCAAAGTGTTATTTTACTGGGCGTTAGCTCATAAAGTCCTTAATTGCAAGTAACGATGAGTAGGGCAAGCTAGCCCCAAGTCCTAACCGAGACAAAGTGCATGTGGGCATAACAAACCTTGGGTTTTATGATGTGCTCAGCTTTGTTTCAAAAAAAAAGTAACTTAACTTTATGTAATAATAAAAGTTTTGAAATATGCTAAGGAATCTTTATATGACTCATACTTTTTGTAAGAATATTTTGTTTAAAACTACTTTTATAATTCGTATTTATATTAAAAGTATAGTTTTCTTAAAACATTTTTTTTAAAAAATATTTTAGTGGAGTGTTACAAATTGGTATAAGAGCCCAAGGATTAAAGCGATTCTGTAAACTATCTATATGCACAAGTCAAGGGGAAGGACAAGGCTCACATTTTTTAGGTAAAACTTGAAATTAAGATAATTAGGAAAATCTTACATTTGATTTGTTTGACACGTAGAAACTAGATTGAAAACTCATTGAGATGCTAAGTGCTAGGGTTAACAAAAGCAGAAGGGTAAAAGGAATTTCAGCGGAGCAATATGCAATTGATCGACTTACAGATATTGTGGCACGACTTTTGGAAAGGGAAGTTAGAATGAATGAAAATGCTCAAGCAATTAACAATGCAAAGAGCGAATTTAGAAGATTAAATCAACCCACTTTCAAATGAGGTGTAGATCCTATCGCAGTAGACCAATGGTTGTGAACCATAGAAATAATGATAGAGTAGCCAAAGTGCCATAAGAAGAAAATGTCACTTGTATCTCCTTTATGCTACGAGGAGCGGTGAAATACTGGTGGAACTCTATCAAATGAATTCATAATGAAGCAACGATACAATGGGTGGAATTTAAAGAGCACTTCTATAACAAATGCTTTTCAGAGACAATTTCCTTAGCCAAAAGAAGAGAGTTTTCTTATTTACAACAAATAAAGATGTATGTCCTATAATACATCCAAAAAGTTGATGAGCTCTCTCGATATGCCCCATCTATGGTTGCAATGGAAGACTTGAAAAATGACCACTTTATGCAAGGATTGCGCAAAGATCTAGCAAAAGACTTAAAGGTAGCTGCAGGTGATGCTTCCTTCAACGAACTCATTGATCGAGCCTTGGAAATTGAGCAAGCATATGAAGAAAATAAGGAAGAAAAATGAAAAAATAAAGGAAAAGAAAGGCCACTCAAATAATAATAAAACAAAGGAAACGCCAGTGGTCCAAGATCAGAATAAAAGCAAACGCCCAAAGAATCATCACAAGGAAGTCCCACAAAAGCCAAAATGCAATCAATACAACAGAACTCACCCTGAGGAATGTCGAACAGATACTAAAACATGTTTCAAATGTGGAATGGAAGGACACTTCATCAAAGACTACCCAGAAAATGGTATGCAACAAGAAAAGACTAATGCTCGAGTATTCACACTTACCTAGACGGATGCAAAAGGAAACCCCTCAATAATATCAGGTGAACTATCTATTTCCAAAACCCGTGCACATGTGCTAATAGACTCATGAACTATACATTCATTTGCCTTACCAGCATTTATTAGGAAAATCGAAAATGTCCCTAACACAATAAATAGGCCTTTTAGTGTCATGGTACCATTGGGTGAAATATTAAACTCGGGACAATTAGTTAAGGCATGTGAGGTCAGCATTAGTGGTAATACACAATGTGTTGACCTAATAATTCTCAAGATGCATGACTATGATGTAATTCTTGGCATAGATTGGCTATTGGCTATCAAAGCACTATGCCAAGATAGATTGTAAGAAAAATAAGGCAACTTTTCGACCACCATAAAAAGAATCATTTACATTTAAAGGATAATGCAAAGAGAAGAAAATGTCTGTCATTTTTGCCTTAAAAGCAGCCAGATTATTAAATGGATGATGTAAGAGGTACTTGGCAAGTTGGGTCATCGAAATAGAAGAGCAAAGACCCAAGTTGGAAGATATTCCAGTGGTGAACGAATTTCCTGAGGTCTTTCTTGAAAACCTTCCAGGATTGCCACTGGATTGAAAAATTGAATTTAAAATCGATTTGCTATCAGGAACTGCTCCAATTTCAAAAGCGCCTTCTAGGATGGCCCATCAAAATTAAAGGAGTTAAAGAGTCAGTTGTAGGAGTTACTAGACAAAGGCTACATACCCTCAATTAATTCACCATGGGAAGCACCAATACTATTCATAAAAAAGAATGATGGATCAATGCGAATATGCATCGACTATCGAGAGCCAAATAAAGTGAGTATTAAGAACAAGTACCCACTTCCGCGCATCGATGACTTGTTTGATCAACTACAAAGAGCATCAGTAGTTTCAAAGATTGCTGTATGATCAGGATATCACCAGTTGAGAATGAAGGAAGCATATATTCTGAAAACAATATTCAGAACACGTTATAGATTGTTGAGTGTTAGAAAATGTATATTTATAAAGGAGAAAATCGTCATTTTATACTTTAAGTTTTACTAACACCCTTACTTTTATGTATTTAAACTTCTTGTCATTTAATTATGTGTGTTGTATTATAATTAAGTATTTTATGTATTTTAGGGGCATCATAGTCATTTCATAATGAACGAGAGATCAGAAGGCAAAACAGACATCACTTTTGAACTCAGGATGCTCGAAAACCTTAGGAGGAGCATAAAAGGAAAATGATACTATTCACATGTATGGTACTGTCTACGTTACTGTTCACGATACTGTTCACATAGACTGATCAATGACGTGGCATTGCCCAATGATTTGGCATTGACTGATGAGGTGTCACGATTCTGTTGAACTAAAATTCTTATACACTGTTGATCGATGACCTGGCAGCATATCAGTAGACCAAAAATCTCGCGTACGGTACATGCATTACACAGGATTATTTTCAACTAAACTGCGTCACTGTTTAACCTGGGTCAAACCGTGTTACTGTTCAAACCGTATGGTCAAACCGCGTACCGTTGACTGATGACATGGCGCAATCCTAAGCGTCCAAACTGTTTTTAATCCGATAGCCATGATTTACTCAATGTATCTATAAAAAGGGGGCCTTGCCCCCCTAATTTGATATCTCTGAATCCATTTTTGGGATCAATTTTCTATAATTCCTTCTCCATCTTGTATTTTCTACGTATTTTAATAAATTTTCATTTTCCCCCTAGTTCAATTATGAGTAGCTAATTTTCTTTCAAGTTTGGGTTGAAGGTGAATTCTCACCATGTGTCAAGGGCTTTATTTGGTAAATTTATTTTCTTTTACCCTCTAATTTTTGTGGATGTTTTGACTTTTCATAGACAAATAATAATAATCTTGTGTAGATACCACCTTGGTTTCACCGGCTCTCTAGTACAAGGTTATTATTATTTGGCACGATAAACCCTTAGCACCATGTTGATTAGAGTGTGGTTCATGAGGTGTGGATTCCCCCTTCATGATTTAATTGGCATTAATAATGAATATTTAGCCCATGGTGCATGTTGATACGGATCCAGGTACACAAGTACGTCATTTCAATAGATTTCACTTTAATTTATTCTCGCCATTTTAATTCAAATTTTAGAATAATCTAAGTTACTTTCACTACAAATCCAACCACCCTCATACAAAATTAATTCTACATATAATTAAAATTCACCTCCTCGTGGGATCGACACTCGTCACCATTAATCTATTGTACAATAGATTCGTGCAGTTGCAAGTTCAATAAAATTTGCACAACAAGTTTTTGGCGTCGTTGCCGGGGAGGTAAGTTTTTTTAATTCGTAGAATTAATTTTTGTGAATAATTTCTTTTATTTGTTTTCTTGTATATTTTTTCTTATTAAATAAAGGAAAAAAAGTGAATATGCATTTAGAGGTTAGTATTTCTTTTTTTTTCTCTTGTTTAAAATTTTGTAATTTAATTTTCAAGTTTTTTTTTCTTCTTTGTAATTTTTATTTATCTTACTAATTTTTTTAGTTAATTTATTTCACATATTTTTTTGTGTATTTTTATAGTAAGGTTGTAATATCGTGATAAGGTTAGTATCGTAATTTCTCCTTTTTCTTTATTTTTATTTGTTTTGTTCCCTTTTATTTTTTGTTCTTTGCAAGTATGGCCGTAGGTCATTATTACCTAATCTTGAACCTATAAACCTTGAATTAGAAAAAACATTGCACACACACAAACACGTTAAAAAATAAAATAGATTTGCAACAACAAACACCACCACATGAGAGGCCATTTAAGGACTACTTTAGTCCCTTAGCTAATTTGAGCACATCATGCATAAAATACCCAAATGTAGCTGCTCGGAATTTTAAAATAAAACCTAGTGTGCTAAATTGTCTCTCAACATTCTATAGCCTAGAAAATGAGGACCCATATAATCATTTGAATGATTTTCATGATGTTTGTCAAACATTTAGATATGAGAATTTTTCAGATGATGATGTTAAACTTAGACTATTCCTATTTTCTTTAAAAGATAGAGCTCGTTCATGGCTCAATACATTACCTGCCAATAGCATCACATCATGGGAATAAATGGTAACTAAATTTTTGAATAAATATTTTCCAGTGCATAAAACCAATGCTATTTGCAGGGAGATTTCAGAGTTTACCCAGAGAGAAGACGAGCAGTTTTTTGAAACATGGGAGCGATTCAATGGGCTACTCTTGAAGTGTCCACATCATGGGTATGAGAAATGACACCAATGCCAATACTTTTTGGAGGGATTATTGCCGAATGTGCAAGAATGACTAATGGAAACAAGTGGAGGAGAGCTAATGTCAAAAAGTGCATCAGAGATTTGGGAATTCTTCCAGTGACAAGCAGATAATTCCCAACAACGAAGTCGATCACTCAGGAATACTAGAAGAATTAAAGGAGTGAATAAGGTTAACATTGGCGAGTCAACTTCGGGAATCAAAGAAGTCAAGGAGATGGTTGAAGGTCTTTCTCGACAATTTCGGGAATCAAATACTCAAATCAAGCCAATGCCATAGGTGTAATGAGAAAACCATCTAATTACAACCCAGACTCCAACACATATAACCCTGGATGGAGAGACCACCCCAATTTTTCATGGTCTCAAGGATTCCAATAGAATGGACCAGCAGATCCAGCTCCACTAATGCAACCAATTCCTCAAATTCCTCAAGCCTCTCAGCCACCATTTAGACCATACAATCAGAACCAGAGCTACTCTCAACCCAAACCATGGGAGGAGTCATTCCAGAATCTCAAGAATCTTACTCACTCCACGATTGAGCAACAAAATCGCACTATTGATGGACTACGAAATGAGTTAAGAGCAGGCTTCAACTCACAAGCCCAATCAGTTTCAAGCCTCGAGAAGATGGTGTGACAACTTGCTTCTTCAGTTCAGACATTGGCAATGACTTTTGAGAAATGTAAATTTCCAAGTCAACTAGTGCCCAATCCTAAAAGAGTACATGAAACAAGTACCAGTTCACCACAGCAGCATTAAGAGGTCAAAACAGTCATGACCTTGCGAAAAGGAAAAGAAACCGACAACAAAGTGGAGATGCCGGTGACAAAAGAAAATCAAATTATACCAGTGAATGTTGAGGACTCACCATCGGAAGAGAAAGAAGAAACCAACCCACGAGAATATGTTCCCAAAGCTCCATTTCCTCAGAGGTTAGCTAAAGGAAAGAAGGGAAAATCCACAGGTGAGATTCTTGAAATTTTCAAACAGGTAAGTGTTAACATCCATTTACTTGATGTTATAAAATAAGTTCCATCTTATGTCAAGTTTTTTAAATACCTTTGTACAAAAAAGAGAAATATTCATGTTCAAAAGAAGGCATTTTTAACAGAAAGCGTTAGTTCTATACTCCAATATAAAATTCCTCTAAATTGCAAAGACCCAGGCTCTCCCACTATCTCATGTAGCATAGGGAACCACACAATTGAGAATGATTTGTTGGATTTAGGAGCTAGTGTAAATCTGTTGCCTTATTCAGTATTTGTAAAACTTGGACTGGGAGAATTACACCCAACTCTAGTGGTGTTACAACTTACAGATCGGTCCACGAAAATACTTTGTGGTATTGTGGAGGACGTGCTTATCCAGGTAGACAAATTTTATTTTGCTATTGATTTTATTGTAATTGACACTCAACCAATACAGGATTCAAGGAAGCACATCCCCATTATTCTAGGCCGACCTTTCTTGGCAACTGCGGATGCTCACATTCAATGCAGGACTGGAAATATGCAGTTGTCCTTCGGCAACATGACTATGGAGCTAAACATTTTCAACATTGCCAAGCAACCTCACAGTGCAGATGATGGAATTGTTGATGTGGATTTAATTGAAGCATTAGTTGATGACACTTTTGTTTCAAACCTTAGTGATGATCCTTTACAAACATGTTTAACTCACTTTGGTTTTGATTTTGATATTGACAGATCGGTCGATGAGGTCAACGCCCTACTTGACTCAGCACCATCCATGGATACTAATAAATAGAAGTCAAGAGTTGAACAACTAGCACCATCAGAAAATAAACTCATTCCATCATCAGAATCACCACCGAAACTCGAGCTCAAACCATTACCCAACACTCTGGAATATGCATTTTTGGGAGAAGAAAGTATTCTGCTGGTAATCATCTCATCATCCCTCAATGACGAACAAAAAGATAAGTTGTTGGATGTTTTAAAAAAGCACAAAGGAGCATTATGATGGACCATAACGGACATAAAAGGTATAAACCCAGTAGACTGCATGCATTACATTCACCTTGATGAAAATGCTAAATCTACTAGGGAAATGCAACGTTGGTTAAATCCTAACATGAAATAAGTTGTTAGAACTGAAGTCCTTAAGCTATTAGACGTAGGTATCATTTATCCAATTTATGACAATTCATGGGTCAGTCCTGTACAAGTTGTCCCTAAAAAGTCAGGAGTCACAGTAGTTATGAATGCTAATAATGAATTGATACCCACTAGAGTGACTACAAGATTGCGTGTATGCATTGATTATAGAAAGTTGAATTCTGTCACATGTAAAGACCATTTTTCTTTACCAGTTATCGACCAAATGCTGGATAGATTAGTAGGCCATGAATTGTATTGCTTTTCAGATGGCTACTCAGGATATAATCAGATTCCTATAGTACCAAAAGATCAAGAGAAAACTACTTTCATTTGCCCTTTTGGCACTTTTGCATATAGGAGGATGCCATTTGGATTATGTAATGCACCTGCCATATTTCAACGATGCATGATAAGCATTTTTCTGATATGGTTGAACGATTCCTTGAAGTCTTTATGGATGACTTTTCTATTTTTGGTGACTCGTTTGATCAATGTTTACATCATCTAACACTAGTTCTGCAGAGATGTATAGAAAAGAACTTGGTATTAAATTAGGAGAAGTGTCATTTTATGGTAAAATAAGGTATTGTTCTTGGTCACATCATTTCGAGCAAAGGTATTAAGGTTGACAAAGCCAAGGTGTATCTCATTTTTAATCTTCCTCCACCCAAAACAGTAAGAGAAGTAAGATCTTTCCTTCGGCATGCTGGTTTTTATAGACGTTTCATTAAAGATTTTAGCAAAGTTTCTAGATGTTTATGCAATCTACTTGCTAAGGATGTACCTTTTGTCTTTAATGATTTATGTCTTGTGACATTTGAAAAATTAAAGCGGTTGTTGACATCATCACCAATCATTCAGCCCCCAAACTGGAGCTTACCATTTGAACTCATGTGTGATGCATTTGATTATACAGTAGGAACAGTATTAGGACAAAGAGTTGATCGAATTCCCCATGTTATTTACTATGCTAGTATGACATTGCATGATGCACAGTTGAACTATTCAACTACTGAAAAGAAAATGCTAGCAGCAGTGTTTGCATTAGAGAAAGTTTGATCTTATCTCATTGGTTGTAAAATAATTATATTCACAGATCATGTTGCTCTTAAATATCTTCTCACAAAGAAATATGCAAAAGCTAGACTAATTCGTTGGGTGTTACTTTTGCAGGAATTCGACTTGGAATTTAAAGATAAGAAAGGCACAGAAAATGTTGTGGTAGATCATCTCTCTCGTCTCCATTTTGACACAATTATAGAACCATTAACATTGAATGAGTCATTCCTAGATGAACAATTGATGAGTGTGGAAGTATTACTGTGGTATGCTAATATTGTTAATTATCTTGTTACAGGTCAACTTCCAGAGCATTTGACCAAACAAGACAAGGCCAAATTTTTTATAGAAATAAAGAATTTCTTTTAGGATGACCCGTATTTGTTCAAGTATTATGCAGATCAAATTGTTAGGCGATGTGTCCCAGAAAGTGAAATTCAGAATATCCTTTCATTCTGCCATGAACAAGCTTGTGGAGGCCATTTCAGTGCTAAGAAAACAACTACTAAAGTTTTACAATGTGGTTTCTATTGGCCAACTATATTTCGAGATGCTTACACTTTCTGTTCTTCGTGTGATAGGTGTCAACAAATGGGGAGCACTACACGAAGGAATATGATGCCACTAAATCCAATTCTAGTGGTTGAGATTTTTTACGTATGTGGTATCGACTTCATGGGACCCTTTCCCCCTTCTTTTGGCCATCAATACATATTGGTTGCTGTTGACTACGTATCGAAATGGGTAGAAGTAATTTAATGTAGAACCAATGATCACGAGGTGGTGATAGGATTTTTGAAAAGCAATATTGTTTCACGCTTTAGATTCCCTCGAGCAATAATCAGTGATGGTGGAGTCCACTTTTGTAACAAAGCATTCAAATCTCTTTTGACAAAGTATTCAATCACTCACAAAGTGGCGACCTCATATCATTCCTAAACCAGTGGCCAAGTTGAGATCTCCAATCGAGAAAAAAAGCACATATTAGAAAAGACGGTGAGGCCAAATAGAAAAGATTAGTCATTAAGAGTTGATGATGCATTATGGGCATGGAACGGCTTTCAAGACTCCGATAGGGATGTCACCCTACATGCTAGTGTATGGAAAAGCTTGCCACCTACTTGTGGAACTCGAGCATCGTGCATATTGGGCAATCAAGAAATTCAACTTTGACATGTAGCAAGCTAGCTCAGAAAGAAGATTACAACCAGCAGAACTTGAAGAAATTCGCAATGATGCATTCGAAAATGCCAAAATTTACAAGCAGCAAATGAAAGTCTTCCATGACAAGCAAATTATGAGAAAATCTTTCACCTGTCTCTTATACACATCTTACGCTCTCGATGGTCTGGCCCCTTTATTGTTCATACTATTTTTCCACATGGGGCAATTGAAATTAAGGACCCAAAGAACGGTGTCACGTTTAAAGTTAATGGTCAAAGATTAAAGCCATATCTAGAGTACCAACCACATGGAGAGGACACCAAAATAAATTTGAGTTACCCACCAGATTTGAATTGATTTTTTTTCTTTTCAGTGATTTGATTTTCTTTCTTTCTTCCTTTTTATTATTTTTTTACTAATTGAAATTATTTTTGCATAAGTGTGTTTGTTTAACCATTAAGTTTTTTTTTCTTATCATTATCAATCATGAGTACCATACTTAAACCGTTCCTCCTGAACATTCTTAAACCACTTCAACGTGTAAAATCTCATCTCAAAAGGCAGATTTAATTTTGTAAAACACATCGTATTTGGGCTCTACAACCACTAGAGTTAGTATCTTATGTTGAGGATTTAGAAAGCCAACTCAGAGACATTGAGAAAAGTGTTTACGACATCCAGTTGGAGCTTGAGGTAAATTCAATAAGAGGACGATTTTAATTTTCTTTGTGTGTTTTAATTTCTTTTTCTGTTTGTGTGCTTTCGTTTGTTACCCCGTTGAAGTGGCGGATAACGGTACTTCGTGACAATCAAGTCAGTTACTTCAGTTTTCCCATAATAACTAATATTCTGAGGTGAAGGTATAGACAGAAATAAGATTCTAGCGAAGCTTCACAAGCAATTCCCTTCACTTCCTCAGAATGCCCTCCTTACAATCTATAAAGCTTGGTGTGAGCGCATGCGATTGCTCATGAGGAATAACATACCTGCTGACATCCGTTGGTTAATCGAGGCTAAAGTACAATTGGCAGGTGAGTTACCTCCAAAATTTATTACATACATGCTTGGTTATGGTAAAGGAAATTATGCAAGAAAACGACAAGCTCGAAGAATTTCTGTTGCTTGTCATAAGTGTGTCAGAATGAGTTGCGATAAAAACCAATGTTTTTTAGGAATGGTGTCTGATAACAAGGAAGCTAAGATTCAATTCATTAGGGATGACTTGAATAAGGAGTCATTGGATGATATCCTTTTGTCTCTTGGAACACATCACAGTAGATATGTGCAAGGAGCGATTCTTCAATTATAGCCATTATTCCAGAAAGAGCATGCACGATATAGTCTCAGGAATCTGACTATAAACGACCTTGTTTGCTAGTTTTTAAGAAAACTGGATGGAAAGCCTATCATCGGCCCATAGAGGGCGTTCAAGCCGTTTCTGGATGTAAAACCAAAGGAAGATGTCAGCCACAGTCGTAACTACTTGTAAATATCCTTTTACTTTACTGTTATTTTATTTCATTGTTGTTTTATCATTTGCATTATTGTCTTTAATAATTTTAATTTTATCATTTTTTTACTGTTTGCTTTTTTACTCTTGAGCCATGTGCTTTACACGTTATTTGACACTGACATGCTACCTCATACACAGCTCTGACCCGCTGTCACCAAGATTCTTCAATATAATTTTTTGTCAAGCACTCACAAATTATTTTTGAGAAGTATCCCAATGGCAGCTACTCCCAATAGACAATTCAAGAACATTTGTGTGCTTTCTGGATTTCACTATGGCAAACATAAAGAGTTCGTTGAGGCAACCATAGATCTTGGTCGAAGCATAGTAGAGAGAAAATTACACTTGATGTATGGAGGAGGTAACCGAGGGTTATCAAAATTGGTCTCAGAAGCTACTTTTGTCAGAGGAAGCTAAGTGTTAGGCATTATCCCAAGAGCTCTAAAACCTTTGGATAGTTTGTCTGACTCATTGACTGGAGAAGAGTTAGTCGTCTCAGGTATGCAAGAACGAATAACTGAAATGCTTAATCATGCTGATGCTTTTATTTTCTTTCCAGGAGATCTTGCAACACTAGAGGCACTTATCACACTAGCATCTTGAGCCCATCTGCACATTCACCAGAAACCCATCGGTTTGTTAAATGTCAATAACTTTTTTGATGGCTTCATCGCATTTCCTAATCATGCAATAAAAAACTACTTCATTCCTTCCAAAGCGGTAAAACTTTTTATTTGTGCTCATACTGCTAATGAGTTACTTGATCTGTTACAAGTTTATAGACTGGAGCCAGACCCCTGGACCTTTGTGTTGGAGCGTCCAAGTAATGATGGTAATAGTAGCCGTAGTAAGAAGTACAAATTAGATTTAACTCTTTGCTTGTAAATATTTTCTTCTGTGTTGTACCACCCAGGTAATGTCTTCTAAACTCTACTTCTTTCCTTTAAAACATTGAGGACAATGTTTCGTTCTGGTTGGGGGGAGGGAATAGTCGATAATTGTGGAATCTTGGTTAAGTTTTTACTAATTTTTTATTATAGAAACTAACTGTTGCTAACTTTTTGTATTGAAGATGGCTAAATATAGAATGTAGTTACTCTAGAAACGCATCTTCTTTGTTAAAAAAAACAAAAAAAAATTTACAGATATTTTCTTTTTCTTTATTAATTGTTTTTACAATCATTTTTCTTCTTCTTTCTAATTTCTCCTTTATAAATATACACTTTCAAATTTTTTGAGTCAAAGATGGCTGAATATTGAGTGTAGTGCCTCTAGAAACGCATATTCTTAGTTAAAAAAAAACATTTCTTTTTCTATCATTTTAAGTGTAACTTTTCTAATTAGTTTTTCTGCATCATTTTCACATTTCTGCATGCATATTTTCCTTTCATGTTTAGAATAGGTTGGGGGGTAGAATGTAGTTTATAAAAAAAAAATTTGTGTGATTTATTTTAACATTGACTGACATGATTAATTTCAAATTTTACTATTTGTATTATCTTTGGTCTTAAGTGATGATACTCTATGTTTGCTACTTCACATGTTGATGTCGGAGATAAATATGAGTTGCTTGAAGGAATGAACATGTCATAATAAGTACCAAGTGAGTTTTTAAGCCTATCATTTTTCTTGGAGAGTAACTCTTTTGCCCATTCTTTATACAGCTTAGCAGTTTATTATTTTATACATGATCTCTAGATTTCTTTTAAGTTAACCCTTAAAAAAAAGTTGTTGTAAAATTAAAAAAAGAAAAAATGTGTGTTGCTACATCTGGAGGCCCATCTAACTAGTAGATATGGAAGATTCTTTAGAACCCTAAAAAATGATGGAAAGACCATCTTGGATTCTTTTGAGCCTTTCTAGCCATCCCTTTTGTGAAATATCCATAGTTAACCCGTTTGAGCCTTGAAACAAAAAAAAAATATTTTCTTTGTCAACTTATCATCTTGACCCACTCCAATTTGGAGTATTACCCGATGTTTTATAAGTTCCATCACCTATTTATGTTTGAGAAAAATATAAATAATTATTTTGTTTAGTGACGTTGTGCCAACCAAAAGCAAATAAAAAATGTTGTTTTTTTAAAAAAAGAAAAATAACAATAATAGGTGAAATCCACCTTGCAACTTCTAAAAAAAAGAAACAAAACAAAAATCTCTGCATTTTTCTCAAACATACACTTTATTTTCCTTATTTCCCCTCCTTTGTTAGCCATGTCCCTAACTTACGTTACGTCCTAAGAAAAGTCATTCTTGATTTTAGGGAATTATAGTCTGAAGTAGAAGTTAGTTATATGGGCCAAAAAGATGTAGTGGTGCATTAAAAAAATATAAATAAATAAATTAGGTTGACTAGCATTTTTATTTGACTTGAAATCGTATTATTTCTAAGCTGAGGGCATATTTCTTTCATCTTGGTGAGAGCATGTGATATCATTTCTTTATTATTTTCTCTCAATTACCATTCATTGGAGTGAATATTTTTATTAGGTTTAATTTCTTTATGAGAGTGTCACTACTTCCAATGAGATTTTAGGGTTTGACATGTCATTCTTGAAAGTAGCTATGACAAAGTCTACTAGACTGATTCATGTGGATGGTTGATGTGGGTGTGATGTTTCTTTAGACTGGAGATAATGCTTATACTTTTATTTGATGATTATCATTAGTCTGATTGAATAAAAATGATTGTTAAAAAAAATTATTTTGGATTTGAATTTTATTTTCGCTTTATTTGCTAAGGACTAGCAATAAGCTGGTTGGGGGGTCTGTTGAGTGTTAGAAAATGTATATTTATAAAGGAAAAAATCGTCATTTTACACTTCAAGTTTTACTAACACCCTTACTTTTATGTATTTAAACTTCTTGTTATTTAATTATGTGTGTTGTATTATAATTAAGTATTTATCTATTTTAGGGGCATCATAGTTATTTCACAATGAACGAGAGATCAGACGGCAAAACGGACATCACTTTTGAACTCAGGACGCTCGAAAACCCTAGGAGGAGCATAAAAGGAAAAATGGCACTATTCACATATACGGTACTGTCTACGTTACTGTTCACGGCACTGTTCACATAGACTGATTGATTAGAGTGTGGTTCATGAGGTGTGGATTCCCCCTTCATGATTTAATTGGCATTAATAATGAATATTTAGCCCATGGGGCATGATGATACAGATTTAGATACCCAAGTACATCATTTCAATAGATTTCACTTCAATTTATTCTTGCCATTTCAATTCCAATTTTAGAATAATCTAAGTTACTTTCACCACAAATCCAACCACCTTCATACAAAATTAATTCTACATATAATTAAAATCCACCTCCTCGTGGGATCGACACTTGTCACCATTAATCTATTCTACAATAGATTCGTGCACTTGCGAGTTCAATAAAATTTGCACAACATAGACACTATAAGTTTGTCGTAATGCCATTTGGTCTAACTAATGCCCCAACAGCCTTCATGGACCTCATTAACAAAGTATTTAAAGACTACCTAGACAAATTCATTGTGGTGTTCATTAACGACATTTTGGGCTACTCACAAATAAAGGAAGAGCATGCTCAGCATCTAAGGATCACTCTTCAGACCTTGAAGGAGAAACAACTTTATGAAAAACTTAATAAATGTGAATTTTGGCTTGAGAAAGTTATATTCCTAGGACACGTCGTATCTAAAGATGGGATCTCAGTAGACCCCTCAAAGGCGGAAGCTGTGAGCCAATAGTCCAGGCCAACTAATACAAGAGAAGTCAGAAGCTTCTTGGGTTTGGCTGGATATTATTGAAGATTTGTAAAACGGTTCTCCAAGATCGCAATGCCATTGACCCAATTTACAAAGAAAAATGTCAAGTTTGTGTGGAAACCAAAATGCGAGGAAAGCTTCAAAGAACTAAAACGGCGATTGGTTACCACTCCAATCTTAGCCATTCGCAACATTTCTGAGGAATTTGTCATCTATAGCGATGCCTTCAAAAGTGACATAGGATGTGTCCTCATGAAAAATGGAAAAGTCATTGCATATGCTTTCAGACAATTGAAGGAGTATGAGAAAAAATATCCAACACATGATTTGGAGTTGGCAGCGATGGTAATGACTAGAGCTTTTCAAGGACTACGATTATTTAATGTGGGCACATTGTAAGATTTGCATTGATCACAAGAGCCTTAAATACTTTTTTACACAAAAGAAGTTGAATATGAGACGACGGCATTGACTAGAGCTTGTCAAGGACTACGATTGTGAAGTAAACGATCACCCTAGAAAATAAAATGTGGTAGTAGATGCATTAAGTCGAAAGTCAAGACTATCAACTTTAAGGATTCTACCTAAGCCGTTACAAAATGATATATACAAGGTAGAGATCGAGCTAGTAACCGAAAAATTAGTCAATATGATGCTTCGCTTAACCTTATTAGTAAGGATTAAAGAAGGGTAGGAAAGCGATTCCTACTTGATGAAGTTGAAGGTATAAGCCAACTCAAAGGAGACGTTGTTCAATAAATCAGAAAAGGGAATCATTTTATTCAAGGATAGGATATGTGTATCATATAATGAAGATACAAAGAAAGAAATTCTACTTGAAGCTCACACAACCCCATATTCACTTCATCCTGGCACAACAAAGATGTACAAAGACTTAAAGAAGCATTATTGGTGGCCTGAAATGAAGAAAGATATAGTTGAGTTCATGGCAAAATGTCTCATTTGTCAAAAAATTAAAGTGGAGCACTAATGACCAGCAGGACTATTGGAATCCAATCAAGTTCCTCAATACAAGTGGGAAGAAATCACAATGGACTTCGTCATTGGTCTTCCAAGGACTGCAAAAATGCAGGATGCTATTTGGGTGATCGTCGATCGACTCACAAAGTCTACTCACTTCGTGCCTATTCGAATGACATACACCATGGACCAGTTTGCAGAAATGTATGTAAAAGAGATAGTAAGACTACATGGTATACCCATTTATATTATTTTTGACCGTGATGCAAGGTTTAGTTCGACATTCTGGGAAAAGTTACATAGTGCTTTAGGGACAAAATTAAATTTAGTACAATATTTCACCCTCAAATAGACAGTCAGTCAGAAAGAAAAATTCAGACACTCGAAGATATGTTGCGAGGTTGTGCTATCGACTTTCAAGGATCATGGAGTAAGTATTTACCATTGGTTGAATTTACCTACAACAATAGCTACCAAGCAACAATCGACATGGCACTATACGAAGCTTTATATGGTAGAAAATGTAGATCGCCAATCCATTGGGATGAGATGGGTGAGCAAAGGTATCTTGGACCTGACTTAATTACTGTCTCATCAGAAGTGATTGAGAAAATACGTCAAAGAATGCAGGCAGCTCAAAGTCGATAGAAAAATTATGCTGATAAAAGGCGAAGGACTTTGGAATTTTAAGTTGGTAACAAAGTATTTCTAAAAGTTTCCCCAATAAAAGGACCGATGAGATTTGGGAACAAAGGAAAATTAAGTCCAAGGTTTGTTGGGCCATTTGAAATACTAGAACGTGTTGGGAATGTTTACAACCGACTTGCTCTCCCACCATCGTTATCAAGAATACATAACGTCTTTCATGTCTCCATGTTAAAGAAATATGTTTCAGACTCCTCTCATGTGCTAGATTATAAGCCTCTTCAACTAGAAGAAGACCTAACCTACGAAGAATGTCCAATTCAAATTCTTGATAGAAAAATAAAACAATTAAGGAACAATAAGATCCTCTTAGTGAAAGTACTATCGCGAAATAGCTCAATGGAGGAGGCAACATGGCAACGTGAGGAAGAGATGAAGAATAAGTATCTTGAGCTATTCCGTAAGTAAATTTCGCGGACAGAATTTTCTTAAAGCGGGGAGGAAATTATGAGGTACAATTTTCTCACTTAAATATAATAGAATTTACTTTAAGTTAATAAGCTCCTTTATGTATTAAAATAATAAAAATAAAAATAAAAATATACAATATTTAATTCTAACTATTGATGACATAAGCAATGACGTAAGTGATGAGCTAAGAGAAGTTTTTAGAGAGAGTTAAGAATTCTAGAATTTAGTAAGGTATTTATAAAACATAATCTCATTTATTGATCAAGAGTTATGGTAGAAAAATCCTAGCCATCCATTAGCCTTAAGAAATCCTATAAATACCCCATATCCCCTTTCATTTTCAATGCATCCTAGAAATTTCACCTTCTTCTATTCTAAGTCATAGCATCAAGAGTAGAGAAATCCTTAATTTAGAAAGGTCTAAAGAAGTCAAGATCAAGAGGTAAGTAACATTTCAACTGCAATGTAAGGACAAAATTCTTTTCATACTTAACTTGAGTTTTAACAATTCCTTTATCTTGTGATGATTACTATGATGTGAATTTTTATATGGTCGGCCATGCCGCATAATCTATGATAGTTAATAATGTTATGGTCGGCTATGCCACCTAATCTATAATACTTAATTATGTTACGGTCGGCTATGTCGTCCAATCTATGAAGGTTAATTATGTAATAGTCGACTATGCCGCCTAATCTATGATACTTAATTATATTATGGTTGGCTCTGCCGTCTATAATATAATTCCATTTTGTTTAATCTCTATATGGACAACATTGTCGCCTATATTAAAAATTTTTGTCCTTAAATAGTGTTGTGTGTTGATTCTGTTATGCATCTAAGAACTTAAAATGTTATGACATAAGTTGCATTGGATGCATGCATTTCATGATTACTTTATGAAGAAGACATTTCAGAAAATGAATTTATGAAAAATAGGTGTTTGTACTATCAGGTGGCAAAGTTTCCAAGGAGGGCAAGCCCTCCAAGCTAAGTAAAAAGAAACCTTTGAGGGACAACGATACGTAACGCCCAAAAGATCAACTAATCAGCCCCAAAGGCATATTGTTTAAAGAGTAAAAGTGTCAGCCTTGTAGTGCAACCTACCTAGGGCCCTAATAAAGGTTTTTTGTATTTTCTAAGTTCTTTTAAAAGCTGAATATGATCATCTATATGCATAATAATTTATATATGCATCAAAGTGTTAACTTACTGGGTATTAGCTCATAAAGTCCTTACATTGTAGGTAACGGTGAGTAGGGCAAGCCAGTGCCAAGTCATAACTGAGACAAAGTGCATATGGGCTTAACAAACCTTGGGTTTTATGATAGGCTCATCTTTGTTTCAATAAAAAAAATAAGTATCTTAGCTTTATGTAACAATAAAAGTTTTGAAATATACTAAGGAATCATTATATGACTCTTACTTTGTATAAGAATATATTGCATAAACACAAATATAAATTATAGTATAGTCACAAAATAACATTTTTATCGCTTGACAATCAAACAATTTTTAATACTAATGAATAAGCATTATAACAACCTGAAACTCTATGGAATTCTTTCTTATCAAAGGCACAAAATAGAGCATTCATGGCTTGGAATTAAGAGAACTTTTTGTTAACATGTATATGTTCAAAATATTGATTTTGATGATAACAAACTTTAAATATTTTTGATTAAATGTTGGAGCTATTACATTAATAAAAAAGCCGTATAATCTTTCTTATTTTGTTCATAAAAGATAGATATCTATCAAACTTTAATTGGAAAATGACTTCCTGCAGTTTTTGGCTAAAACTGTGATTCTTGAAGTAAATGATGAACCGTTTACTTTTAAACGGTTAACCAATTAAATCCAGAGAGTAACATATTGCTTAAGCTCTAACCGATTAAGAAAAACGGATAAGGCTAATGTGTTTTGCAAGTTATTGAAAATAAAGGGCGAACCGTTAATTACAAACGGTTAACCGATAAATTCCAGAATGTCGTTTCGTGCTAATCTTTAACCGTTTCGTGAAAACGGATAGCTGACGTTTATCTTGGAGGTCTCTAGAATGTAACGGTGAAAGGGTAAGCCTAAACGGTAAATCGTTTATTTTGATTTTGGCACAACGGCAACATTGACCAATTCAAACGGTTAACCGTTAACAGCTAATGGCGAACCGTTTTTGAACAGACAGTTTGTAATGGCTATTTTTCAGCTCAAACTATAAATAAGCTCATTCAAATTCAAATAAGGGTTAATCACAACATTATCATTGAGCTTATATTCGTGAATACAATCTTCAAAGAGCTTTAAACACATTCATTCTTCATTTATTCACACATTGGGCATTGATTTGTAATCTTAAATATTGTGTGAGAGAAAAATAATTTGTAATCTTTTGTTTTGAGTGATTGTAAGTGTTGGGATACACTTGGGTTAAGAGATTGGGGATAATCTCTTGTTGTAAAGGTTTATTGACACCTTGGAAGTCAATTGTAAGCATTTGAAGCCTCAGAGGCTTGTTTAGTGGAATCCTCAAGCTCGGAAAGCTTGGAGGCATGGACGTAGGCGAGGTTGGTCGAACCACGTAAAAATCATCGTGTTTAAATCTCTCTTCCCTTATAATTTTATATTGTGATTGATTTATTACTACATTACTTTAAATTCATTTTAGATTGCATTAAGGTTTGCATTAGAATTGAATAATTTTTAGAAATCCAATTCACCCCCCTTTTGGGTTGCCTAACTAGAATTTCATTTGGTATCAAAGTTTGGTTATCTTGTTAGGACTTAATCGTCTAGAGTAAAAGATCGATGGCAACCCAAAATGACTCAACTTTTAGGGAAAGACAGTCCACAACTAGACCACCGTTCTTTGACGAAAATGACTACTCGTATTGGAAAACTAGGATGAGAATTTATTTACAAGCACTAGATTATGAAATTCGGGAAGTTGTATGTGATGGTCCATTATGCCTTTGACTAAAAATGAAGTCGGGAAAGATATTCCAAAACCTTCACGGGAATGGAATGAATTGGAAAAGAGAAAAGCCTCTCTAAATTCAAATTTATGAATGCCTTGTTTTGCGCACTTGATAAAAAAGAGTTTCATAGAGTGTCTAGTTATGAAAGTACAAATGAAATTTGGCACAAACTTGAAGTTGTTTATGAAGGGACTAATCAAGTGAAAGAGCCTAAAATTAGTAGGTACACTCAACAATATGAATTGTTCCAAATGGAACAAAATGAGAGTGTGTACTCTATGTATACTAGATTTACGAACATAGTGAACACTTTAGGAGCCCTAGGAAAAACTTTCTCAAATAGTGAGCAAGTAAAGAAAATCATTAGGTCACTTCCAAAAGAATGGAGACCTAAAAGGACTGCTATTGAAGAGGATAAAAATTTAAATACTTTACCTCTTGATGATTTAATTGGCTCTCTCATTTCATATGAAGAAGATTTGGCAGCAGAGAAAGGGCATGAGGAGAAGAAGAAAAGCATTGCTCTCAAAGTTTCAAAATATGAGAGTGATAGGGAGAGTGAACCGGGTGATGAGGAGTTGGCCATGCTAGCAAGGAGGATCAGAAAAGTTTTTAAGAAAACCAGTGAGTGAAGAAAATTCAAAAACTTCAAGAACCAAAGGGAGAAGAAAGAGGTAATCACATGCTATGAATGCAAGAAACCTGGCCATATAAGATCGGAGTGCCCACTTATCAACAAACTCAAGAAGAAAACCATGGTTGCAACTTGGGATGATAGTGATGAAGATTCAAGTGATGAAAAAGAGTCACAAGAAGTATCAAACCTAGCGCTTATAGCAATAGGAGATGATGATGATCTCAATGAGGTAAGTGATCCTTTATATGATGAATTGTATGATTCTTTTAAATAATTGCATGATGAATTGATGAAAATTGGTAAAAAGAATGAATGTCTTAAAAAGAAAATGCTAGAACTTACAAATGAAAAGGATGCTCAGGAAAAATGAATAATGAGAAGATAAAATAAGTAGAATTAGAGAATAAAATGTTGCATGATAAGATTACATCTTTTAAAGATAAACAAAGCACTTATGAGCATGAGAAGTCACATGTAGATGAGTTGATGAAAGAAAATGAAGTGCTTAAGAAGAAAAATAATGAACTAAATGAAATTGTGCTGAAATTTACAAATGGACAAAAGATGTTGGATAATATGCTCAATTCTAAAAAATGTGTGTTTAACAAAGGAGGTATTGGGTATAAGCCGAATTTTAAACAAAAATATTATAAGAACTACTTTGTGAAGAGTACCTCTATTAATAATCAAGTTGTATGTCATTATTGTAATCAAGACGGGCACATAAAAAATAAATGTCCAGTAAAAAAATGCATATTATGGTGTGAAATGTATTTGGGTTCCAAAAGGAACAATTGCTAATATACAAGGACCCAAGAAGTTTTGGGTACCTAAATCTTAGAAACTTTCTCTGCAGGGCTTAAAGAAAAAGAAAAATAAATGATTCTTGGACAGTGGCTGTTCAAGGCACATGACTGGAAACTATGCATGGTTCTCAAGCTTCACCAAAATTGAAAATGGTGGAGATGTATCTTTTGGAGACAACTCCAAAGGAAAAATTCTCGAAATTGATAATGTTGGTAAAGTTTCCTCAACTCTAATTGAGAATATATATTTGGTTGAGAACTTGAAACACAACTTGATTAGTATTAGTCAATTATGTGACAAAGGTTATAGAGTTGTTTTTGATAAATTTAGTTGTGTCATTGAGAATACATGTGATGGCAATATCTTATTTGTTAGAAATAGATGTGGTAATGTTTATATCATTGACATGGAATGTGCATCTACTCATGATAAATATTTTTCGGCATTGCATGATGATAGTTGGTTATGGCATAAAAGACTAGGACATGCAAGCATGAATTTAATTTCAAATATTTCGAAAAATGATTTAGTCAAAGGTCTTCTAAAAATTGGTTATCAAAAGGATAGAATTTGTGAAGCTTGACAATTCGGAAAACAAATTAAAACATCTTTTAAAAATAAAAATCATATTTCCACTTCAAAACTGTTGAGCGTTAGAAAATGCATATTTATAAAGGAGAAAACCGTCATTTTACATTTCAAGTCTTACTAACAACCCTTACTTTTATGTGTTTAAGCTTCTTGTAATTTAATTATGTGTGTTTTATTTCCTTAGGAGGAGCATAAAAGGAAAAATGGCACTGTTCACATTTACGGTACTATTCACATGTACGGTACTGTCTACGTTACTGTTCACGACACTGTTTATATAAACAGATCGATGACGTGGCATTGACCGATGATGTGGCATTGACTGATGAGGTGTCACGATCCTGTTGGACTAAAATTCTTATGTACTGTTGATGGTGACGTGGCAGCATATTAGTGGATCAAAAATCTCGCGTACGGTACATGCATCACACAGGATTATTTTCAATCAAACCGCATTACTGTTCAACCCGGGTCAAACTGTGTTACTGTTCATCTGCATGGTCAAACCGCATACTATTCATGCATACTGTTGACTGATGACGTGGCGCAATCCTGAGCGTCTAAACTATTTTTAATCCGATGGCCATGATTTACTCGATGTATCTATAAAAAGGGGACCTCCCCCCCCTAATTGGAGATCTCTGAATCCATTTTTGGACTCTATTTTCTGTAATTCCTTCTCCATCTTGTATTTTCTACGTATTTTAATAAATTTCTTTTTTACCCCTAGTTCAGTTATGAGTAGCTAATTTTCTTTCAAGCTTTGGTTGAAGGTGAAGTCTCAACATGTGTCATGGGCTTTATTTGGTAAATTTATTTTCTTTTCCCCTCTAGTTTTTGTGGATGTTTTGACTTCTCGTCGATAAATAATAATAAGATTGTCTAGATACCGCCCTGGTTTCACCGGCTCCCCAGTACAAGGTTATTATTACTTGGCATGATAAGCCCTTAGCACCATATTGATTAGAGTGTGGTTCATGAGGTGTGGATTCCCCCCTCATGATTTAATTGGTATTAATAAGGAATAGTTAGCCCATGATGCATGTGTTGTGCAAATTTTAATGAACTCGCAAGCGCACGAATCTATTATAGTATAGACTAATGGTGACGAGTGTCGATCCCACGAGG
>MKYO02018898.1:800086-828033 GCA_002013955.2 Citrus medica | reverse complement strand
AATCATGAAATCATAATTAACTCAAGATTAAGATTACAGTAAAATCAACGCCTATGAGATTTAATAAGTCTGACAGTTATTACAAAGTTAATTAAATCTCATATGTGATCCTGTTCAATGTAGTCGTACTACATCAATAAATTCATACATGATTAAGACAAATCATTCAATGAATTTATTACAGTCTATACCTAAATAAAGTGCCCAACTTTATTTATTAACTGCGAACTAAATTTATTTAATCATAAGATAACTTGTATTTATGTCTTCTGTGAATCCACATGGTGATCACATAAATACATATAATATGATTAAATGGACTTTAATACAAATATTAATGCAATGCAGATATTTGAATAAAATACCTCATTTATTTTATTAATCAGAAAAATAGTTTATTACAATTAAATAAACACATATGCTTTTAAAGAGCATATTTTCCCAACAGGTTCCCACACCAATATTCATTCCAAAACCAATTATCCACTCTCCATAACAGTTTCTAATCAAGCCACCCGCACTAGATAGTCCAAAATTTTACGAGTTCCATCTGTGTTGAGTTTAAACCAAGGCCAAGTAGGTGCCACCCATCCAAAATATTTCTCAATCTTCATGGCAGCAGGAACCAAACAACTCTGATTAACCTTTCGAATTTCTTCTGTACGAATCTTAATATCCATTACAACAGTACTCTTGTTGGTAAAAACACCATTATGCAGATTTTGGTTAGGCCAAAACCAAAGCCTCCAAACAGTGACCCCAAAAAGACACGGCCAGTCAAACATACTGTTGTGCAAATTTTAATGAACTCGCAAGCGCACGAATCTATTGTAGTATAGATCAATGGTGACGAGTGTCGATCCCACGAGGAGGTGGATTTTAATTGTGGATAGAATTAATTTTGTAAATGGGTGGTTGGATTTGTAGTGGAAGTGATTCAAATTATCCTAAAAATTGGAATTGAAATGGCGAGAAGAAATTAAAGTATAAATCTATTAATTTGACGTACTTGGGTATCTGGATCCGTATCAACATGCATCATGGGCTAAATAATCCGTATTAATACCAATTAAATCATGAGGGGGGAATCCACACCTCATGAACCACGCTCTAATCAATATGGTGTTAAGGGCTTACCGTGCCAAATAATAATAACCTTATACTAGAGAGCCGGTGTAACCAAGGCGGTATCTAGACAAGACTATTATTATTTGTCGACGATAAGTCAAATCATCCACAAAAATTAGAGGGGAAAAGAAAATAAATTTACCAATAAAGCCCATGACACATGTTGAGACTTCACCTTCAACCCAAGCTTGAAAGAAAATTAGCCACTCATAATTGAACTAGGGGCAAAATGGAAATTTATTAAAATACGAAGAAAATACAAGATGGAGAGGGAATTACAGAAAATAGAGTCCAAAAATGGATTCAGGGATATCAAATTAGGGGGGGGAGGCCCCCTTTTTATAGATACATGGAGTAAATCATGGCCATCGGATTAAAAACAGTTTGGACGCTCAGGATTGCGCCACGTCATCAGTCAACAGTCCACGGTTTGACCGGATGAACAGTAACACGGTTTGACCCGGATGAACAGTAACGCGGTTTGACCCGGATGAACAGTAACGCGGTTTGGTTGACAATAATCCTGTGTGATGCATGTACCGTACGCGAGATTTTTCATCCACTGATATGCTGCCACGTCACCATCAACAGTACATAAGAATTTTAGCCCAACAGGATCGTGACACCTCATCAGTCAATGCCACATCATCGGTCAATGCCACGTCATCAATCCGTCTATGTGAACAGTACTGTGAACAGTAACATATACAGTATTGTATACGTGAATAGTACCGTACATGTGAATAGTGCCATTTTTCCTTTTATACTCCTCCTAAGGTTTTCGACCGTCCTGAGTTCAAAAGTGATGTCGGTTTTGCCGTCTGATCTCTCCTTTATTATAAAATGACTATAATGCCCCTAAAATACATAAAATACTTAATTAAAATAAAACACATGTAATTAAATCACAAGAAGGTTAAATACATAAAAGTAAGGGTTGTTAGTAAGACTTGAAATGTAAAATGACGGTTTTCTCCTTTATAAATATACATTTTCTAACACTCAACACACCCCCCAACCAGCTTATTGCTAGTCCCTAGCAAATAAAGCGAAAACGAAATTCAAATCCAAAATGATTTTTTTTTTAAAAGAAACACTCGTATTTATTCAATCAGATTAATGATAGCAATCAAATAAAAGTATAAGCATTATCTCCAGTCTAAAGCAATATCACACCCACATCAACCATCCACATGAATCGGCCCAGTAGACTTTGTTATAGCTACTTTCAAGAATGACATGTCAAACCCCAAAATCTCACTGGAAGTAGTGACACTCTCAAAGAAATTAAACCCAATGAAAATAGTCACTCCAATGAATGGTAATTGAGAGAAAATAATAAAGAAGTGATATCACATGCTCTCACCAAGATGACAGAAATATGCCCTTAGCTTAGAAATAATACGATCTCAAGTCAAACAAAAATGCTAGTCAACCCATTTTATTTATCTCTTTTTTTTTTCTTATGCATCACTACATCTTTTTAGCCCATATAACTAGCTTCTACTTCAAACTATAGTTCCCTAAAATCAAGAAGGACTTTTATTAGGACGTAACGTAGGCTAGGGATATGGCTAACAAAGAAAGGAAATAAGGAAAAACAAAGCGTATGTTTGAGAAAAATGCAGAGAAATTTTTTTTTTTTTTTTAAAGTTGCAAGGTGTATGTCACCTATTGTTGTTGTTGTTTTTTTTTTTTTATTCTTTTGAAACAACAACTTTTGTTTGTTTGCTTTTTTTTTTTGGCTTTTATTTGGCATAACTTCCCTGAACAACAAAATTATTTACATTTTCTCAAACATAAATAGGTGATGGAACTTATAAGACATAGGTTAATACTCCAAATCGGAGTGGGTCAAGATGATAAGTTGACAAAGAAAATGTTTTTTTTTTTAAAGGCTCAAAAGGGGTAACTATGGATATTTAATAAAAGGGATGGCTAGAAAGGCTCAAACGGATCAAAGATGGCCTTTCCATCGTCTTTTAGGGCTCTAAATAATTATCCATATCTACTAGTTAGATGGGCCTCCCAATGTAGCAACACACATTTTTTTCTTTTTTCTTTTTTTTTTTTAATTTAATTTTACCATTTTTTTTAAAGGGTTAACTCAAAAGAAATCTAGAGATCGTGTATAAAATAATAAACTGCTAAGCTGTATAGAGAATGGGCAAAAGGGTTACTCTCCAAGAAAATGATAGGCTCAACAACTCACTTGGCACTTATTTATGACATGTTCGTTCCTTCAAGCAACTTATATTTGTCTCCGACTTCAACATGTAAAGTAGCAAACATAGCGTAACATCACTTAAGACCAAAGATAATACAAATACTAAAATTTGAAATTAATCATGTCATCCAATGTTAAAACAAATCACACAAATTTTTTTTTTTTTAAAAAACATTCTACCCCCCAATCTATTCTAAGCATGAAAGGAAAATATGCATGCAGAAATACGAAAACGATGCAGAAAAACTAATTAGAAAAATTACACTTAAAATGATAGGAAAGAAAATGGTTTTTTTTTTTTTATTTTACAAAATTTTTTTTATAAGAAGATGCGTTTCTAGAGGAACTACACTCTATATTCAGCCATCTTCGACTCAAAAGTTGGAAAATGTATATTTATAGAGGAGAAATTAAAAAGAAGAAAAATAAACATAAACACATAATAAAGAAAAAGAAAATGTCTGAATTTTTTTTTAGAATTTTTTTTTTAAACGATGAAGATGCGTTTCTAGAGTCACTACACTCCATATTCAGCCATCTTCAACACAAAAAGTTAGCAACAGTTAGTTTCTACAACAAAAAATTAGTAAAAACTTAACCAAGATTCCACAATTGTCGACTATTCCCTCCCCCCAACCAGAACGAAACATTGTCCTCAATGTTTTAAAGGAAAGAAGTAGAGTTTAGAAGACATCACCTGGGTGGTGTAACACAGAAGAAAATATTTACAGGCGGAGAGTTAAATCTAATTTGTACTTCTTACTGCGGCTACTGTTACCGTCATCATTTGGACGCTCGAACACAAAGGCCCAGGGATCTGGCTCCGGTTTATAAGCTTGTAACATATCAAGTAGCTCATTAGCAGTGTGAGCACAAATAAAAAGCTTTTTGGCATTGGGAGGAACGAAAAAGTTTTTTATTGCATGGTTAAGAAATGCGATAAAACCATCATAAAAGTTATTGACATTTAACAAACCGATGGGTTTCTGGTGGATGTGCAGATGGGCCCATGATGCTAGTGTGATAAGTGCCTCTAGTGTTGCAAGATCTCCTGGAAGGAAAATAAAAGCATCAGCATGATTAAGCATTTCAGTTATTCGTTCTTGCATACCTGAGACGACTAACTCTTCTCCAGTTGATGAGTCAGACGAACTGCCCAATGGTTTTAGGACTCTTGGGATGATGCCTAACACTTGACTTCCTTTGATAAAAGCTGTTTCTGAGACCATTTTTGATAACCCTCGGTTACCTCCTCCATACACTAAGTGTAAATTTCTCGCTGCTATGCTTCGACCAAGATCTATGGCTGCCTCAACGAACTCTTTATGTTTGCCATAGGTAAATCCAGAAAGCACACAAATGTTCTTGAATTGTCTATTGGGCGTAGCTGCCATTGGAATATTTCTCAAAAATAATGTGTGAGTGTTTGACAAAAGAAATCACATTTAAGAGTCTTGGTGATAGTGGGTCACAGCTGTGAATGAGGTAATATGTCAGTGTCAAATAACGCGTGAAGCACATGGCTCGCGAGTCAAAAAGGAAACAGTAAAAAGGAAAAAGCAAACAGTAATAAAATTATTAAAGACAATAATGCAAAAAAAAAAAACAACAGTGAAATGAAATAAAATAACAGTAAAGTAAAAGGATATTTACACGTAGTTGCGACTGTGGCTCACATCTTCCTCTGGTTTTACGTCCAGAAACGGCTTGAACGCCCTCTATGGGTCGAGGATAGGCTTCCCATCCAGTTTTCTTATAAACTGGCAAACAGGGTCGTTTATAGTCAGATTCCCGAGACTATATCGTGCATGCTCTTTCTGGAATAATGGCCATAACTGGAGAATCGCTCCTTGCACATATCCACTGGGATGCGTTTCAAGAGACAGAAGGATATCATCCAATGACTCCTTATTCAAGCCATCCCTAATGAATTGAATCTTATCTTCTCTATTATCAGACACCATTCCTAAAGAACATGGGTTTTTATCGCAACTCATTCTGGCACACTTATGACAAGCAACAGAAATTCGTCGAGCTCGTCGTTTTCTTGCATAATTTCCTTTACCACAACCAGGCATGTATGCAATAAATTTTGGAGGTAACTCACCTGCCAATCGTACTTTAGCCTCGATTAACCAACGGATGTCTGCAGGTATGTTATTCCTCATGAGTAATCGCATGCGTTCGGACCGGGCTTTATAGATCGTAAAGAGGGCATTCTGAGGAAGTGAAGGGAATCGCTTGTGAAGCTTCGCTAGAATCTCGGTTCTGTCCATACCTTCGCCTCAGAATATCAGTTATTATGGGAAACTGAAGTAACCGACTTGATTGTCACGGAGTACCGTTATCCGCCACTTCACCGGGGTAGCAAACTAAAGCAAACAAAAAGAAAAACAAATTAAAACACACAAGAAAATTAAAATCGTCCTCTTATTGAATTTACCTCAAGCTCCAACTGGATGTCGTAAACACTTCTCTCAATGTCTCTGAGTTGGCTTTCTAAACCCTCAACATAGGCTACTAACTCTGGTGGTTGTAGAGCCCAAATGCGATGTGTTTTACAAAATTGAATCTGCCTTTTGAGATGAGTTTTGACACGTTGAAGTGGTTTAAGAATGTTCAGGAGGAACGGTCTAAGTAAGATACTCATGATTAAAAACGATAAAAGAAAACTTAATAGTTAAACAAACACACTTATGCAAAAATAATTTCAATTAGCAGAAGAATAATATAAAGAAAGAAAAAAAACAAATCAACGAAAAGAAGAAAAAAAAATCAATTCAAATTTGGTGGGTCACTCAAATTTATTTCGGTGTCTTCTCCATGTGGTTGGTATTCTAGATATGGCTTTAATCTTTGACCATTAACTTTAAACGTGACACCGTTCTTTGGGTCCTTAATTTCAATTGCCCCATGTGGAAAAACAGTATGAACAATAAATGGGCCAGACCAACGAGAGCGTAACTTACCTGGGAATAGATGCAAGCGAGAATTGAATAAAAGCACTTTCTGACCTGGAGTGAACGATTTTCTCATAATGTGCTTGTCATGAAAGACTTTCATTCGTTGCTTGTAAATCTTGGCATTTTCGTATGCGTCATTGCGAATTTCTTCAAGTTCTGCCAGTTGTAATCTTCTTTCTGAGCTGGCTTGCTGCATGTCAAAGTTGAATTTCTTGATGGCCCAATATGCACGATGCTCGAGTTCCACAGGTAGGTGGCAAGCTTTTCCATACACTAGCCTGTAGGGTGACATCCCAATCGGGGTCTTGAAAGCCGTTCTATATGCCCATAATGCATCATCAAGTCTTAATGACCAATCTTTTCTGTCTGGCCTCACCGTCTTTTCTAATATGTGCTTTATTTCTCGATTGGAGATCTCAACTTGGCCACTGGTTTGCGGATGATACGGGGTCGCCACTTTGTGTGTGATTGAATACTTTGTCAAAAGAGCTTTGAATGCTTTGTTACAAAAGTGGGCACCACCATCACTAATTATTGCTCGAGGGAATCCAAAGCGTGAAACAATGTTGCTTTTCAAAAATGCTATCACCACCTTGTGATCATTGGTCCTACATGGAATTGCTTCTACCCATTTTGATACGTAGTCAACAGCAACCAATATGTATTGATGGCCAAAAGATGGGGGAAAGGGTCCCATGAAGTCGATACCCCATACGTCAAAAATTTCAACCACTAAAATTGGATTTAATGGCATCATGTTCCTTCGTGTAATGCTCCCCATTCGTTGACACCTATCACATGAAGAACAGAAAGTGTAAGCATCTCGAAATATAGTTGGCCAATAGAAACCACATTGTAAAACTTTAGTCGCTGTTTTCTTAGCGCTGAAATGGCCTCCACAAGCTTGTTCATGGCAGAATGAAAGGATATTCTGAATTTCACTTTCTGGGACGCATCGTCTAACAATTTGGTCTGCACAATACTTGAACAAATACGGGTCATCCCAAAAGAAATTCTTTATTTCTGCAAAGAATTTAGCCTTGTCTTGCTTGGTCCAATGCTCTGGAAGTTTACCTGTAACAAGATAATTAACTATATCAGCATACCAAGGTAATACTTCCACATTCATTAATTGTTCATCTGGAAATGACTCATTCAATGGTAATGATTCTGTAATTGTGTCAAAATGGAGACGAGAGAGGTGGTCCGCCACAACATTCTCTGTGCCTTTCTTATCTTTGAATTCCAAGTCAAACTCCTGCAAAAGTAACACCCAACGAATTAGTCTGGCTTTTGCATCTTTCTTTGTGAGAAGATATTTAAGAGCAGCATGATCCGTGAATATAATTATTTTACAACCAATGAGATATGATCGAAATTTTTCCAATGCAAACACTACTGCTAGCATTTCTTTTTCAGTAGTTGAATAGTTCAACTGTGCATCATTTAATGTCATACTAGCATAGTAAATAACGTGGGGAATTCGATCAACTCTTTGTCCTAATACTGCTCCTACTGCATAATCAGATGCATCACACATTAGCTCAAATGGTAAGCTCCAGTTTGGGGCCTGAATGATGGGTGATGATGTCAACAACTGTTTTAATTTTTCAAACGCCATAAGACATGAATCATTAAAGATAAAAGGTACATCCTTAGCAAGTAAATTGCATAAGGGTCTAGAAACTTTGCTAAAATCTTTAATGAAACGTCTATAAAAACCAGCATGCCCAAGGAAAGATCTTACTTCTCTGACTGTTTTGGGTGGAGGAAGATTAGAAATGAGATCCACCTTGGCTTTGTCAACCTCAATACCTTTGCTCGAAATGATGTGACCGAGAACAATACCTTGTTGTACCATAAAATGGCACTTCTCCCAATTCAAGACTAAGTTCTTTTCGATACATCTCTGCAAAACTTGTGTTAGATGATGTAAACATTGATCAAACGAGTCACCAAAGACAGAAAAATCATCCATAAAGACTTCAAGGAATCGTTCAACCATATCAGAAAAAATGCTCAACATGCATCGTTGAAATGTGGCAGGTGCATTACATAATCCAAATGGCATCCTCCTATATGCAAATGTGCCAAAAGGGCAAGTGAAAGTAGTTTTCTCTTGATCTTTTGGTGCTATGGGAATCTGATTATATCCTGAGTAGCCATCTAGAAAGCAATAAAATTCATGGCCTGCCAATCTATCAAGCATTTGATCGATAAATGGTAAAGGAAAATGGTCTTTACGTGTGACAGAATTCAACTTTCTATAATCAATGCATACACGCCATCCTGTAGTTACTCTAGTGGGTATCAATTCATTATCAGCATTGGTAACTACTGTGACTCCTGACTTTTTGGGGACAACTTGTACAGGACTGACCCATGAACTATCAGAAATTGGGTAAATGATACCTGCGTCTAATAGCTTAAGGACTTCTGTTCTAACAACTTCTTTCATGTTAGGATTTAACCGACGTTGCATTTCCCTAGTAGATTTAGCATTTTCATCAAGGTGAATGTAATGCATGCAGTCTACTGGGTTGATACCTTTTATGTCCGCTATGGTCCATCCTAATGCTCCTTTGTGCTCTTTTAAAACATCCAACAACTTACCTTTTTGTTCGTCATTTAGGGATGATGAGATGATTACCGGTAGAGTGCTTTCTTCTCCCAAAAATGCATATTCCAATGTGTTGGGTAATGGTTTGAGCTCGAGTTTCGGTGGTGATTCTGATGATGGGATGAGTTTCTTCTCTGATGGTGCTAGTTGCTCAACTCTTGACTTCCATTTATTAGTGTCCATAGATGGTGCTGAGTCAAGCAGGGCGTTGACCTCATCGACCGATCTGTCAATATCAAAATTCAAACCAAAGTGAGTTAAACATGTTTGTAAAGGATCATCACTAAGGTTTGAAACAAAAGTATCATCAACTAATGCTTCAATTAAATCCACATCAACAATTCCATCATCTGCACTGTGAGGTTGTTTGGCAATGTTGAAGATGTTCAGCTCCATAGTCATGTTGCCGAAGGACAACTGCATATTTCCAGTTCTGCATTGAATGTGAGCGTCCGCAGTTGCCAAGAAAGGTCGGCCAAGAATAATGGGGATGTGCTTCCTTGAATCCTGTATTGGTTGAGTGTCAATTACAATGAAATCAACAGGAAAATAAAATTTGTCTACCTGAATAAGCACGTCCTCCACAATACCACGAGGTATTTTTGTGGACCGATCTGCAAGCTGTAACACCACTGGAGTTGGGTGTAATTCTCCCAGTCCAAGTTTCACGAAAACAGAGTAAGGCAACAAATTAACACTAGCTCCTAAATCCAACAAAGCATTCTCAATTGTGTGGTTCCCTATGCTACATGAGATAGTGGGGGAACCTGGGTCTTTGCATTTTAAAGGAATTTTATGTTGGAGTATAGAACTAACATTTTCTGTTAAAAATGCCTTCTTTTGAACATGCATGTTTCTCTTTTTAGTACAAAGGTCTTTAAGAAACTTGGCATAAGATGGAACTTGTTTAATAGCATCAAGCAAAGGGATGTTAACACTTACCTGTTTGAAGATTTCAAGAATCTCACCTGTGGATTTTCCCTTCTTTCCTTTCGCTAACCTCTGAGGAAATGGAGCTTTAGGAACATATTCTCTTGGGTTGGTTTCTTCTTTCTCCTCCGGTGATGAGTCCTCAGTATTCACAGGTACAATTTGATTTTCTTTTGTCACCGGCATCTCCACTTTATTGTCGACTTCCTTTCCTTTTCGCAAGGTCATGACTGCTTTGACCTCTCCATGCTGTTGTGGTGAACTGGTACTTGCTTCATGTACTCCTTTAGGATTAGGCACTGGTTGACTTGGAAACTTACCTTTCTCAACAGTCATTGCCAAGGTCTGAACTGAAGAAGCAAGTTGTCCCACCATCTTCTCGAGGCTTGAAACTGATTGAGCTTGTGAGTTGAAGCCTGCTCTCAACTCATTTCGTAGTCCATCAATGGTGCGGTTCTGTTGCTCAATCGTGGAGTGAGTAAGATTCTTGAGATTCTGGAATGAATCCTCCCACGGTCTAGGTTGTGAGTAGTTCTGGTTTTGATTATAGGGTCTAAATGGGGGCTGAGAGGCTTGAGGATTTTGAGGAATTGGTTGCATTGGTGGAGCTGGAGCTGCTGGTCCATTCTGTTGGAATCCTTGAGACCATGAAAAATTGGGGTGGTCTCTCCATCCAGGGTTATATGTGTTGGAGTATGGGTTGTAATTTGATGGCTTTCTCATTACACCAATGGCATTGGCTTGATCTGAGTATGAGTCAGGGTCATGTGGCTCTGTTGATTTAGCAGTCGATAACGATGCTATTTGTCGAGCAAGACCTTCAACCATCTCCTTGACTTCTTTGATTCCTGAAGTTGATTCGCCAATGTGAACCTCATTTACTCCCTTAATTCTTCTAGTATTCCTGAGTGATCGACTCCGTTGTTGGGAATTATCCGCTTGTCGCTGGAAGAATTCCCAAATCTCTGTTGCACTTTTTGACATTAGCTCTCCTCCACTTGTTGCCATTAGCCATTCTTGCACATTTGGCAATAATCCCTCCAAAAAGTATTGGCATTGGTGCCATTTCTCGTACCCATGATGTGGACACTTCAAGAGTAGCCCATTGAATCGCTCCCATGTTTCGAAAAATTGCTCGTCCTCTCTCTGGGTAAACTCTGAGATTTCCCTGCGAATAGCATTGGTTTTATGCACTGGGAAATATTTATTCAAAAATTTAGTTACCATTTGTTCCCATGATGCAATACTATTAGCAGGCAAAGTATTTAACCATGAACGAGCTCTATCCTTTAAAGAAAATGGGAATAATCTGAGTTTAACATCATCGTCTGAAAAATTCTCATATTTAAATGTTTGACAAATAGCATGAAAATCATTCAGATGATTATATGGATCCTCATTTTCTAGGCCATAGAATGTGGGGAGACAATTTAGCACACTAGGTTTTAGTTCAAAGCTCCTAGCAGCTACATTTGGGTATCTAATACATGATGTGCTCAAATTAGCTAAGGGACTAAAATAGTCCTTAAATGGCCTCTCCTGTGGTGCTTGTAAATCCATTATATTTTTAATTTGTTTGTGTGTGCGAAGTGTTTTTTCTAGTTCAAGGTCTATAGGTTCAAGATTAGGTAATAATGACCTACGACCATGCATGCAAAACAAATAAAATGAAAATAAAGATGGGAACAAAACAAATAAAAATAAATAAGAGGGAGAAATTACGATACTAACCTTATTGCGCTATTAAAACCTTTATATAAAAATACACAAAAACAAATACGTGAAATAAATTAACTAAAAATAAATTAATAAGATAAACAAAAAAAAATTACAAAGAAAAATAAATTGAAAATTAAATTGCAGAATTTTAAAGAATAGAGAAAGAAAAGAAATTATTACCTCTAATTGCAGATTCACTTTTTTTTTTTTTTTTTTTAATAAAAAAAAAAATACAAGAAAATAAATAAAAGAAATTATTCACAAAAATTAATTCTATGAATTAAAATTACTTACCTCCCCGGCAACGGCGCCAAAAACTTGTTGTGCAAATTTTAATGAACTCGCAAGCGCACGAATCTATTGTAGTATAGATCAATGGTGACGAGTGTCGATCCCACGAGGAGGTGGATTTTAATTGTGTATAGAATTAATTTTGTAAATGGGTGGTTGGATTTGTAGTGGAAGTGATTCAAATTATCCTAAAAATTGGAATTGAAATGGCGAGAAGAAATTAAAGTATAAATCTATTAATTTGACGTACTTGGGTATCTGGATCCGTATCAACATGCATCATGGGCTAAATAATCCGTATTAATGCCAATTAAATCATGAGGGGGGAATCCACACCTCATGAACCACGCTCTAATCAATATGGTGTTAAGGGCTTACCGTGCCAAATAATAATAACCTTATACTAGAGATGTGTTAAGGCCAAGGCGGTATCTAGACAAGACTATTATTATTTGTCGACGATAAGTCAAATCATCCACAAAAATTAGAGGGGAAAAGAAAATAAATTTACCAATAAAGCCCATGACACATGTTGAGACTTCACCTTCAACCCAAGCTTGAAAGAAAATTAGCCACTCATAATTGAACTAGGGGCAAAATGGAAATTTATTAAAATACGAAGAAAATACAAGATGGAGAGGGAATTACAGAAAATGGAGTCCAAAAATGGATTCAGGGATATCAAATTAGGGGGGGGAGGCCCCCTTTTTATAGATACATGGAGTAAATCATGGCCATCGGATTAAAAACAGTTTGGACGCTCAGGATTGCGCCACGTCATCAGTCAACAGTCCACGGTTTGACCGGATGAACAGTAACACGGTTTGACCCGGATGAACAGTAACGCGGTTTGACCCGGATGAACAGTAACGCGGTTTGGTTGACAATAATCCTGTGTGATGCATGTACCGTACGCGAGATTTTTCATCCACTGATATGCTGCCACGTCACCATCAACAGTACATAAGAATTTTAGCCCAACAGGATCGTGACACCTCATCAGTCAATGCCACATCATCGGTCAATGCCACGTCATCAATCCGTCTATGTGAACAGTACTGTGAACAGTAACATATACAGTATTGTATACGTGAATAGTACCGTACATGTGAATAGTGCCATTTTTCCTTTTATACTCCTCCTAAGGTTTTCGACCGTCCTGAGTTCAAAAGTGATGTCGGTTTTGCCGTCTGATCTCTCCTTTATTATAAAATGACTATAATGCCCCTAAAATACATAAAATACTTAATTAAAATAAAACACATGTAATTAAATCACAAGAAGGTTAAATACATAAAAGTAAGGGTTGTTGGTAAGACTTGAAATGTAAAATGACGGTTTTCTCCTTTATAAATATACATTTTCTAACACTCAACACATACCATCATACTTCCACAAGTTCCTCAAATTAAATAACATCCAATCTCAGAGATTCAAACTAAAATATTGATGACTAATCCCATGGGGTATCAATGACGACCAGACATGCTTAGCACTGGGGCAATCCCGCAGCACATGAAGAGTATTTTCAACAACACAGTCACACCTTGCACAGCTCATATCATCAACAATATGTCTCCAGAAAAGTTCTGCTTTAGTTTTAAGTCTATTTTGACCCACCACCCACAGAAAGGTTTTGATACGTTGGGGACCTCTCCACTGCCAAAGAATGCGCCAAAAGGATTCTTCATTGTGAACCTCCATTTTTGACAAAGCCCTATATGCTGAATTAGTAGTGAAATCTCCTGACTTACAATATGCCTAGTACATGTGATCATCCTCATCATTTACACTGGGAGGCTTGGTGGCTGCAATTTTGAGAATTAAATGATGGGGCAATAAATTCTCAAAAAGCCGCCAATTCCAAATACCCTCAACAGTGATAAACGTTGCCACACACTCCTCAAGCTGCTCTAAAGGTATTGGTTGCAAAGCGAAAGTATACAAAGGGTATTCCTCTGTTACCCAATTATCCCACCAAAATCTAACTCGGTTGCCATTTCCAATGTCCCATTTGATCCCTTTTAAAACCTCAGGCCAAATGCCTCCCACAGCCTTCCACATGTAAGAGCCATATTTCGTAGGTAATGTGCTGGGGAGAGCATTAGGAGCCAGCCCATACTTAGACAAGAGAACCTTCACCCATAAACTATTTGGAGAAGCAGTTAAACCCCACCCAATCTTCATGAGTAGAGCATCATTAATCAAATTAAGCTACTTAAGACCAAGGCCTTCGCTAGGTTTTGGTTGACATATGTTATCCCATTTCACCAAATTGATTTTCTTCTTGTCTGCTGCCCCACTCCAAATAAACCTCCTACAAGCCTGATCAATTTTCTCCCGAATACCAAATGGAATCCTCGTGGTCTGCATTGCATAAATAGGAATCGTCTGGATTATCGATTGAGTGAGAGTGATCCTACCCGCCAAGGACAAATGTATCGCATTCCACCCCGACAAACGTTGGTTCACTTTGTCCAAAATTTCCTGATAAGTCAGCTTATTAACCCGTGAATGAATAATTGGCATTCCTAAATATTTCCCTAGGTTTTTTGTGACAGAAAAAACCCAAGGAATCACCAATTTCCTTAGCCTCAGCTGACTTTACGTTGTGGGAGAAAAAAACTCGTGTCTTTGTTTTACTGACTTTCTCTCTAGAGCTCATACAAAAAACATTCAACACTTCATTTATAACCATTGCTTGCCTACAGGAAGCCTCTGCAAGCAAGATAAGACCGTCAGCAAAAAATAAGTGAGATAAAGGGGTACCTCCACGAGACAGTTTAATAGGTTTCTAGTGCCCTCTCTTCACAGCGTCATTTATCCCATGGCTTAACCTTTTTTACATAACACAAAAATATATGGGGAAATGGGGTCTCCCTGTCTAATACCCCTAGAAGGGTTAAAACTTTCCGTAATTTCTCCATTCCATAGAAGTTGCATAGTCGCCGTTGTAATACATTACATAATAAGCCGAACCAAATCAGTAGGCAATCCAAACTCCCTCAAGGTTTCATAAAGAAAATCCCAGCTTAAACGATCATACGCTTTTTCCAAATCCACCTGAATGCCCATCTGCCCAATCCTCCCTTTCTTATGTCTCATCGAATGGATAATTTCCTGGGCAACCACTATATTTTCCGTTATGTGTCTCCCCGGGATAAAACTAGTCTGGGTAGGTCCACTGAGGTCAGGCAAGATAGATTTCAGCCAGTTAGCTAATAACTTAGTGATAGTTTTATAGATAATCGGGCAAAGGCTAATCGGACGAAAAAGCTTAAGGCTAATCAGATTATCCGACTTAGGAACCAACACAATCAGAGTTTTTTTCAGCTCCTTAGGGATCTCGTTGCCATTAAAAATACCTTTTATAAGACTACAGACAGATTTTCCCACTACATGCCACTGGGTCTGGTAAAAGAGAGCATGCAACCCATCTATTCCAAGGGCTTTCAAAGCCTTCGTGCTGAAGATCACATTCTTAATTTCCTCATCCTCCACTGCTTGTCCCAAAGCTTGCATTCGATGTTCCTCAAGGACTGGGAAGGCATTAACAATATGGTATGGATGATAGATTGCATCATCTTTGGAATAGAGCTTTGAAAAGAAGGACACATCATATTCTCTAATCTCATCATTATTCAACAGCCAATTATCAATATCATCTTTAATCATTGCAATGTTATTTGTCCTTCTCCCCTGGATTGTTTTGCGATGAAAGAAAGTAGTATTGCGATCCCCACACTGGATCCATTCCCTCCTCGACTTTTGATACCATAAAATTTCTTCCTGATTTAACACCGCTTCCAGCTCATTTTTTAGCTAAATTTCTAGCCGAGTCAAGTTATTAGAGTGGTACTTTTCCAAAGGCCGCTGGATACCCCAATTCTTGCTAACAAGCGGTTTTTACATCTGAAGATATTACCAAACACTTCTGTATTCCAGAGGGAAACCCTTTCAACAAAATGTTTAACCGAATTCAAATACTCCACATCTTGTCGCCAAACACTTGACACAAAAGGCTCAAACCGTTCATCGGTCAACCAAGAAGCAATGAAACGAAAACGCTTAGGGCCATTACGAGCAGTTTGAGGCTTCCCAAATCGGACTAGGATCGGTCGATGATCAAAGCAGACCTTAGGAAGGTGGAGGACTGAAGCGTCTGAAAATCTTTCGATTCAATTATCATTACAAATGGCTCTATCAAGTCTTTTGTGTAACGAACCACGAGCCCATGTGAAAGAAGGGCCTTTGAACTCCAAATCACAAAATTTATTACGATGAAACCACCTGTTGAAAAGTTGACAAACACCATTGGATCTCAAAGAACCTCCCCATTTTTCCGACGCATTTAAAATAGCATTGAAGTCACCCCCAAGCAGCCAGGGTCCTTGGATAAAACTGGCAAGCTCATTAAGATCACTCCAAAGTAGCTTCCTCACGGAAGGAATCGGGCTAGCATATATGGCAATTATTGAAGAAATGAGCCCACTGTTGTTAGACACTCTAAAATGGATAAATTGTCGATGGTTCATAACAATCTCAACATCCAAACCTTCATTCCAAACCAACCAAATTCCTCTAGAAAATCCCACAGCTTCCACTCTATGAGATCTTGTAAAGCCACTCTTTCTAATAAAATTATCAGCCTTGATAACACTGACTCTAGGTTCAAACACGACTACCAGAGTAGGATTATAATTTCTGACCAAGCCATTAAAAGTTCTACGAAAACCCTGAAATAAAACTCCCTGACAATTCCAAAACATAATGGAGAAAAACATTAAAGACATAAAAAAAAGGAGAAAATGTCCCTTACACCTCAAACTCAAAGGCCTGGTTTTCCAGAGCCATATGATTTTTGTCCTCCAAGGATCCAGCAGAACTCGACTCCTCTAAGTCCTCATCTCCACTCTCTCCTATGTAATTACTATCATCTGGGTCATATGTCATATTATCCATATTCCAGCCTCCCAAATCTGGTGGATCCCCCATAGGTTGGTCACCAAACTCCTTGTCTTTTCCATTCTCGCAGAAATATAAGGGGTTGGGTGTAGATGCAAACTCATGTTTGTTCCTGTTGCCAGTTATCTGTTCCAGGGTCACAACAGAATGCTTCGTAGGGTCGAGGCTTGTGGAGGACTTGACTAGATTGATAGGCTTAGCCATGGTTTCTATGTGTTTACGTGAAGGACGAGGGAGTGCATGGGAGCTGACATGGAAGGTTCAGTTATAAAAAGTTGGGGTTGATTGGGCTTGGTGTTTTTACGTTCACGATCTGAGGGCTTATTATTGAGAGCAACGGGTTATTTTTATTTGTGTGCTGTTGATGCTGTAATCTGCTCGCCCTTTATCCGATCAGATTCTTCCACCAACGCTTATATGCTTAATGGGAACAATGTCACTTTCTCCTTGTCTTAACGATCGCTTACGTCATTAGGTTGGAATCACCCCTTTTTATCATGCTAAGCCCGCGTTCACAAAAAATGGATCAGAGACGCAGGTAATTTTACCGACGTAAACCCTCCGATACTTAAGTTAGCACAAGGTGTTTATGGGAAAACGGTTCAATTTAGATTTTGGAATGGCTTACGATTCACTCTCAGTTTATGCAGAAAAACAGTCTAGTTTTAATTTGGTAGAGTTTTCCCTTCTCTCTCATTTTTCTCCCCTATCTTCATTGATTTCTTCCTCTTTTATAGCCGCTGTCCCATGTTTCCGTTCATCATTCATCCCCCCTTTCTCGGATAGTGGCAACCCCTCATGGGACTCCAACTGCTACATTGTGGGTAAACGTGGGACACTGTGTCTCCCTCAATGGTTCTAGGAAAAGCACAACTATCGTGATTTCGTGAGATTGTGTTCCCCTCTTTGGGGAATGGGTATCTGCCCGGTATATATCTCTGGCCGGCCCATGTTTGTAGAAGGCTCATTATCAGTATTCTGCTTGTACCATTCGGCTGAGGTGATCTACCCCGGGGTAGGGATGATGGCATGGCTGAGTTGATGCTCTTATTTACTTAACACCAGTCCCCTAGTTTCTGGTCTTGCGAGTGAAACGAGTTGAGAGTAGAAACTGATAATCGGATTTTACCGATCCTGGGAACTACCCATCTGGTCCTCGCGTTATTGTGGTGGATCGGAGGTTCCATCTCCTGTCTAAGGAGATTTTGGCCCGAGTATGGGCCTTCATGAATATATCTAGTATATACTTGGGCTTACGTCTCGGCATGCCTCTTATAACGGTTAGTGATGTGGCGCTTTCCGACTCTTCGTATTTGAAATTTGAAACGACAGGCTATCCATCCTCGATATATGGTGAGTGAGCTAGCATCCCCATCACTTAAACGCTTCCATTTTTCCCTTTTCGTTTCAAATCCCTAAATTGAAGTCATCATCGTTTTGTTATTCGTCTCTCCGCCGTAAACCAACTCCTTCTTTGAACTCTGCTCACACTTCCCGCGTCTGGAGCCTCCACTCATTGGGTTCTTTCTTTGTCACGGCAGCGCTGTCCATGCCAGCCTATTCAGAATATAGCCTTTAACCCCCTCTCTGGTTGTTGTTGATTGAGTTTTGTATTGTGGGTTCTGTATTTGTTCCTTTTTGTACCCATACATTTGGATATTTTGTGCTTTCCCTTTTTAAACTTCAATATGTCAAACCGGAAGGGAAAAATAATTGTAGATGAGAGTGATGAAGAGATGGATGATTTCTATCCCCATCTGTTTGGACCCAGTGATCCTTTATACTATTCTCGCAATGTAGGTCCCTCCTATTACAGGGATACTCCTGAATACCCTCGTCCTATGGCCATTTCTCCTTCCCCTGAATTAGAGCTTGTAGGAAATCGAGGTGGACCCGCGTCGAGCTCTGGTGAGAACCATAGTTCTGGTAGGGCTGGGGTCCTTGAAGAAGTGGGTGATGGTGAGGGGAGCAGTTCTGAGCCGAGCAGACCCCCTAAGAAGAGAAACCTTGGCCAAAGGGTAGAGGCAGATTCTTACCCTATCGACTATATAGCTTGTGCCACCACCCCAACTGACCTGCTCAAGCTTAGAACCCTCTATAACATACCTGAAGAGGTTCTCCTTGTAATCCCCGGGAAAGATGACGTTCCTAGCTAATCTCCGAGGGGGTATATGACGATGCATCTGGAGAGTTTCAAATTAGGAGCTCGGTTGCCCCTTCAGCGTTATTATGCCAAGATATTGAGTGGTATGCACCTGGCTCCAGGTCAGCTACACCCAAATGGGTGGAGAGTTCTCTCAGCTATGTATGTGCTATGGGAGAGGTGCGGATCAGAGGAACCCTCCCTTGTTGAGGTAAAACATTTGTACCAGCTGCGGAGTAGCCCAAAGGAAGCAGATTGGTACTACTTCATGTCGAGTTCTGCAAAGAGGAAGCTGATCACCAGATTTCCTTCCTCATGTAAAAATTAGAAGAACAAATTCCTCTTTGCTAGAGGAAATTGGTGTCCAGCAGCCTGTTCACTTGGTGGTGATATTCACCTTTCAACATGCTTTGTCACCCCAGGTCGTTTATTTATTGCCTATTTTCTTTCTCCAATCATCACTTATTGGGTTCTTTAACCTTATTTGCTCTTTCAGAGTCGTGGGGTTTGATCAAGGAACTTGAAGACAGACCTTTGCTCCAGGTGGAGACTACTTTGGGGAACGCGTCCACTTGCCAAGATCTCTTGTCATCAACAAATCTGGTCGGTTCGCGTTTAGTGGATGTAGCTGCCGGAATGGATAACAAGATCCTCAGCGCCATGACCAGAAAGTGTGGTTGGGCTCTAAGCAGCTCCAGCTACCTTCCTCCTCCTCCGAAGAAAGCCAATGCTGGTCCACCCAAGGTTTCTGTTCCCGCTCTACCCCCTCCTCCACCTCGGAAAAATGGTAGGGAGAAGGTGAGTGATAAGAGTCCTGAGGTCAGCATTCAGTCCGGGGACCGATCCTCTCCTCTTCCATCTTGGGATCAAGGTGATTACCTGAGCCCGTACCAGAGGGATTACGGCAAATCGGTGGGACCCAAGATGGTGAAGGACATCGAGGGTATGAACCTCGCCGAGTTAGCTGGTTCCGTTCAAAGGGTCTCCTTTAAGCCTGTCTCTTATACACATCTCTCTCCTCTTCCATCTTGGGATCAAGGTGATTACCTGAGCCCGTACCAGAGGGATTACGGCAAATCGGTGGGACCCAAGATGGTGAAGGACATCGAGGGTATGAACCTCGCCGAGTTAGCTGGTTCCGTTCAAAGGGTCTCCTTTAAGCTGGCCACCCTGGTTTCGTGCTACAAGAACAGGTCCATGTGCCATGAGAGGTAGCTTCAAGCTAACAACCAGGACTTGAAGAAAAAAACTGAGTCTGCCGACTGCTCGAAGGAAAAGCTGCTTGATCTGCATAAGTAAATCATGGACCTGGAGGAGAAAGTGGCCATGGCTGAGTCCATCACCACCAAGCTCGAGGGTGAGTTGGGTGATCTGAAGTCTGATCTTCAGGGCACCCAAAGTGAGTGAGATACCTTGAAGACGGCCTTTGAGGGAGAAATCAAATATCTGAGTGAGCAGTTGGCCGAGGTGAAAGGCAAATTTACTGATGTAGATGATCGGTTGGATGTAGAGTATCACTCTGGGGTTGCTTTTTGCTATAAGTGCATCATGTTTGTGCTTAAGGAAGAATATCCAGAGCTTAACATGAGCAAGCTGGAGGCTGGAGTGCAAAAATATATGGCTGAGTCCGACCAGGGAGACAAAGAGCAAGGGGATCAGGCGGAACCTCATTCAGGTGGGGCGCAGGAGGAGGGAACAGGGAGTCGTGCTCCTGAAGTAGGTCAAGGGTCAGTGCCTCCTCCCCCCGATGTTGGTGATCCTCCTCTTCCTGAGATTGCTAATCCTTCAACCACTGAGGCCATTGATCCTCATAATTTTTAGGTTTATTTTTGTATAAACTCTAAACTTTCATTTGTTTTGTAATCATTTGAGTATAAATTTTGGATGCTTTCTGTTGGCTTTTTTATTGTGGTTTTGCTTATGGATCGTTTATGCAAATTACCTTAACATATTTAGTTGGCTTTGCCTGCTAGTCCTTTAATCGACCGAGCAGGAATGGGCACTTGTTTGCCATAACCAAATTTGTAGGTTTGCCTGCTGGTCCTTTAGGCGATCGAGCAGGATTAGGCACTTGCTTGCCTTAATAAAATTAGTAAATTTGTGTGCTGGTCCTTTAGGTGACCGAGCAGGATTAAGCACTTGCTTGCCTTAGTAGAATTTCGTGAAATTGCCTGCTGGTCCTTAAGTGACCGAGCAGGAATAGGCACTTGCTTGCCTTAGTAAAGTTTCGTGAAAATGCATGCTGGTCCTTAAGCGACCGAGCAGGAATAGACACTTGCTTGCCTTAGTAAAGTTTCGTGAAAATACCTGCTGGTCTTTAAGCGACCGAGCAGGAATAGGCACTTGCTTGCCTTAGTAAAATTTCGTGGGTTCTGCTAGCAGGGGAATTTCATGCTGAATTCATCTTTATTGAAACTTGCATGGGTTACAGAAATGTGAAATATATGCATGTGCCATAAGTCATCATGCATTTAACAAAAATAACTTATCGAAATAAAGACTTGGTAAAACACTTTGCTTACTGGAAGTACTTCTTCAAGTGTTCAGCGTTCCATGACCTCTTCACGTCTCGTCCATCTGGGTAAGCCAGCTTGTAAGCTCTTGGTCCAGTCGCTCGTATTATCCTGTACGGGCCTTCCCATTGTGGGCCGAGAGCGTTATGGTTAGGGTCCCTAGTGTTTTGGTTCACCTTCCTAAGTACCCAATCTCCTGCTCGGAACTGTTTCACGCGTACGTTCTTATTGTAATAGCGCATGATTCTTTGCTGACATTGGGCCACTTTCTGCGAGGCCCATTCCCTCTTCTCCTCTAGCAGGTCCAAGCTCAAGCAGATCTACTCGTCGTTTTGCTCATTAATGAAGTATTCAGTCCGATGTGTCCCCACTCCAATCTCTGCTGAGATTACCGCCTCATGACCAAAAGCTAAAGCAAACGGGGTTTCCCCCGTGGTAGTTTTGTGGGTTGTCCAATAAGCCCACAACACTCCTGGTAGATCGTCGACCCAAGCTCCCTTCTTCTCTCCCAACCTGGTTTTTAGGAATTTCTTTATTACTTTGTTGGCTGCTTCCACTTGTCCATTTGCCTGGGGGTGTGCTAGGGTGCAGAACTTCAGGTCCACTCCCAAGTTTTAGCAAAATTCTCTAAAGTTGTTGTTGTCAAACTACCTCCCATTGTTTGTAATGACGGCATAGGGGATCCCGTATCTGCAGATGATATTCTTCCAAATAAAGTCTGTCATCTTTCTCTCCGTGATTTGACTGAGGACTCCTACTTCTACCCGCTTGGTAAAGTAGTCTATAGCCACAATTGCATGTGTTGCCGCTCCTCTGCCCTTAGGTAATGGGCCAATCAGGTCAATTCCCCATTGTGCAAAAGGCCATGGGGATGACATAGTGGTTAGCTTTTCTGGGGGCTGAGCAGGAACCTCCGAGAAGCTCTGGCAGATTTTACAGTTCTTTGCCATCTTTTTCGCATCCTGGTGCATGGTCGGCCAGAAGTATCCTTGTCGAAGTGCCTTGAAGGCTAAAGTTCTCACCCCCGAGTGATTGCTACATATTCCTTCATGAATTTCCCTCAATACATAATCTGCTTCCTCGTTATCCAAACATCTCAAAAAGGGCAAGGTGAATCCTCGGCGGTAAAGTACCCCATCGAGTAGCGTATACCTTACTGCTCGGCATTTCAATTTCCTTGCTTGCTTCCTGCCCTCCGGTAGAATGCCATCGCGGATGTAGGAGAAGATAGGTTCCATCCAGGACTCATCGATGCTCACCAGCATTACTTCTGCTTCCTCTCCTATGTTTGGCGAGGTCCTCACTTCCAATGGAACTGACTTGGGTAACTTTGGATCCGCTACTGCGGCCATTCTGGCCAACATGTCTGCTCGATAATTCTCGTTTCGGGATATCTGCTTTATCTCTACCTCTTGGAAGAGCCCGACCATCTACTTTGCCTTCTTTAAATAAAGCCTCATCTTTTCTTTTCTTGCTTGGAATTGATCACTGAGTTAATTACAGATTAATTGGGAATCTGCTCGGATTTATACTTTTTCTGCTCGTAGTGCATGTGCGATCCCGAGCCCAGTGATGAAGGCTTCGTATTCAGCTTGGTTGTTCGTGAGCTGAAATTCAAACTTCACTGCATAGGATATCTCGATCTGTTCTGGACTTCGTATTACAATTCCTGCTTCGGATCCTTGTTCACTACGTGACCCATCAACCATTACCATCCACACCCCCTTAGGATTCTCCTGTTCCACTAATTGCTCCTCCTAAACTTCTTCCCCTGATTCGACACAGTCAACCATAAAATCGGCTAGAACTTGGGCTTTGATTGTTCCTCGGGCCTTATAGGATAGATCGAATTCGTTCAGCTCCACGGACCACTTTACTAACCGACCTGATGCATCTGTTTTTTTGAGCATTTGCCGAAGAGGCTGGTTAGTCATCACAACTATCGGGTGGGCCTGAAAATATGGTCGGAGTTTACGTGCCGCTGTTATTAAAACTAGTGCCCATTTCTCCATCAGTGGATACCTGGTTTCTGCGTCTACCAGAGCCTTGCTAGTGTAGTATACGGGGTGTTGCTTTCCTTCTTCTTCTCTGACTAATACCGAGCTGGTAGCCCATTTTGAGATTGCCAAGTACAAAAACAGCTGGTCACCTTCTCTTGGAGTTGATAGTAACGGGGCGCAGGCCAGATATTCCTTCAGCTGCCCGAACGCCTCCTCACATTCTGATGTCCACTCCATCTTTCTCCCTTTCTTTATGGTTTGGAAGAAAGGGTGGCATTTATCTGTGGCCCGTGAGATAAATCAGTTCAATGCTGCCAAATTCACTATAAGGCTCTGCACCTCCTTAACTGTTCGTGGGGACCTCATTTCTGTTACCGCCCATATCTTTTCCGGATTGGCCTCGATCCCTCGGTGGCTCACCAGGAATCCCAATAATTTGCCCCAGATGACCCCAAATGCACATTTCTCCAGGTTCAGCTTCATTTCATACTTCCTCAGCAGTTCAAAGGTCTATTTCAAGTGCTTCACATGATCCCTCGGTTCTTTAGACTTTGTGATCATATCGTCCACATATACCTCCGTAGTGTGGCCGATCAATGGCTTGAAAATCTTGTTCACCATCCTTTGATAGGTAGCTCCTGCATTTTTCAGGCCAAAAGACATTACCCTGTAGCAAAACAAACCTATGTTAGTTATAAAGGTGGTGCTTTCCTCGTCCTGCTCGTCCATGGGTATTTGGTTGTATCCCGAAAAGGCATCTATGAAGCTGAGCAGACTGTGACCTGCTGCTGAGTCCACCAATTGATCTATTTTTTGTAGGGAAAAACTGTCCTTCGGGCATGCCTTATTAAGGTCTGTGAAATCCATACACATTCTCCATTTTTCGTTGGCCTTCTTTACCAGTACTACATTGGAAATCTACTCCGGGTACTTGGCCTCCCTTATAAATCCTACTTTCAACAACTTTTCCACCTCGGCATTTATGGTCTCGTACCTTTCCTGGTTAAAGCACCTCATTTTCTGCCTCACTGCCCTTGCCCCCTTCTTGATTGCCAACTTGTGGCAAGCTACCCTGCGATCAATTCCTGGCATGTCCTTGTAAGACTAAGTAATATAACTGTATGAGACTGTAGGCACTTTACCAGCTCGCTTTTTACTGCCCCAGTCAATCCTGACCCGATCTTAACCACTCTGCTCGGGTTACTCTTGCTCACCTCAACCTCCTCCAATTTCTCAACAGGTTCCTGGCGATCATTTTTTGAATCTCTACGGTTATCTAGAGAGGTAACCTGCAGTGTCTCCTTGGCTGTCGTAGCGTAACAGCTCCTTGCCATTCTCTGGTCACCTTTTACTACGCTAAGAACTCCGTTTATTCTGTACTTCAGTGCCAGGTAATGTGTGGATACAACGCACTGGCTTACCCTCATGAAAGGTCGTCTTAGTATTGTTGAGTGTTAGAAAATGCATATTTATAAAGGAGAAAACCGTCATTTTACATTTCAAGTCTTACTAACAACCCTTACTTTTATGTATTTAACCTTCTTGTGATTTAATTACATGTGTTTTATTTTAATTAAGTATTTTATGTATTTTAGGGGCATTATAGTCATTTCACAATAAAGGAGATATCAGACGGCAAAACGGACATCACTTTTGAACTCAGGACGGTCGAAAATCTTAGGAGGAGAATAAAAGGAAAAATGGCACTATTCACATGTACGGTACTATTCACGTGTACAATACTGTATATGTTACTGTTCACAGTACTGTTCACATAGACGGATTGATGACGTGGCATTGACCGATGATGTGGCATTGACTGATGAGGTGTCACGATCCTGTTGGGCTAAAATTCTTATGTACTGTTGATGGTGACGTGGCAGCATATCAGTGGATGAAAAATCTCGCGTACGGTACATGCATCACACAGGATTATTGTCAACCAAACCGCGTTACTGTTCATCCGGTCAAACCGTGGAATGTTGACTGATGACGTGGCGCAATCCTGAGCGTCCAAACTGTTTTTAATCCGATGGCCATGATTTACTCCATGTATCTATAAAAAGGGGGCCTCCCCCCCCTAATTTGATATCCCTGAATCCATTTTTGGACTCCATTTTCTGTAATTCCCTCTCCATCTTGTATTTTCTTCGTATTTTAATAAATTCCCATTTTGCCCCTAGTTCAATTATGAGTAGCTAATTTTCTTTCAAGCTTGGGTTGAAGGTGAAGTCTCAACATGTGTCATGGGCTTTATTTGTTAATTTATTTTCTTTTCCCCTCTAATTTTTGTGGATGATTTGACTTATCGTCGACAAATAATAATAGTCTTGTCTAGATACCGCCTTGGTTACACCGGCTCTCTAGTATAAGGTTATTATTATTTGGCACGATAAGCCCTTAGCACCATATTGATTAGAGCGTGGTTCATGAGGTGTGGATTCCCCCCTCATGATTTAATTGGCATTAATACGGATTATTTAGCCCATGATGCATGTTGATACGGATCCAGATACCCAAGTACGTCATTTTAATAGAATTCTCTTCAATTTATTCTCGCCATTTCAATTCCAATTTCAGAATTTATTCTCGTCATTTAAATTTAAGTTTTAGTATATTCCAAATCATTTCCACCACAAATCCAATCATCTCATACAAAATTAATTCTATATATAATTAAAATCCACCTCCTCATGGGATCGACACTCGTCACCATTAGTCTATACTACAATAGATTCGTGCGCTTGCGAGTTCATTAAAATTTGCACAACAAGTTTTTGGCGCCGTTGCCGGGGAGTGTGTTTTTATAAGGTTATAATAGCGCAATAAGGTTAATATTGTAATTTCTTCATCTTCTTTATTTTTTTGTTTTGTTCCCATCTTTATTTTTATTTTATTTGTTTTGCATGCATGGTCGTAGGTCATTATTACCTAATCTTGAACCTATAGACCTTGAACTAGAAAAAACACTTCGCACACACAAACAAATTAAAAATATAATGGATTTACAAGCACCACAGGAGAGGCCATTTAAGGACTATTTTAGTCCCTTAGCTAATTTGAGCACATCATGTATTAGATACCCAAATGTAGCTGCTAGGAGCTTTGAACTAAAACCTAGTGTGCTAAATTGTCTCCCCACATTCTATGGCCTAGAAAATGAGGATCCATATAATCATCTGAATGATTTTCATGCTATTTGTCAAACATTTAAATATGAGAATTTTTCAGACGATGATGTTAAACTCAGATTATTCCCATTTTCTTTAAAGGATAGAGCTCGTTCATGGTTAAATACTTTGCCTGCTAATAGTATTGCATCATGGGAACAAATGGTAACTAAATTTTTGAATAAATATTTCCCAGTGCATAAAACCAATGCTATTCGCAGGGAAATCTCAGAGTTTACCCAGAGAGAGGACGAGCAATTTTTCGAAACATGGGAGCGATTCAATGGGCTACTCTTGAAGTGTCCACATCATGGGTACGAGAAATGGCACCAATGCCAATACTTTTTGGAGGGATTATTGCCAAATGTGCAAGAATGGCTAATGGCAACAAGTGGAGGAGAGCTAATGTCAAAAAGTGCAACAGAGATTTGGGAATTCTTCCAGCGACAAGCGGATAATTCCCAACAACGGAGTCGATCACTCAGGAATACTAGAAGAATTAAGGGAGTAAATGAGGTTCACATTGGCGAATCAACTTCAGGAATCAAAGAAGTCAAGGAGATGGTTGAAGGTCTTGCTCGACAAATAGCATCGTTATCGACTGCTAAATCAACAGAGCCACATGACCCTGACTCATACTCAGATCAAGCCAATGCCATTGGTGTAATGAGAAAGCCATCAAATTACAACCCATACTCCAACACATATAACCCTGGATGGAGAGACCACCCCAATTTTTCATGGTCTCAAGGATTCCAACAGAATGGACCAGCAGCTCCAGCTCCACCAATGCAATCAATTCCTCAAAATCCTCAAGCCTCTCAGCCCCCATTTAGACCCTATAATCAAAACCAGAACTACTCACAACCTAGACCGTGGGAGGATTCATTCCAGAATCTCAAGAATCTTACTCACTCCACGATTGAGCAACAGAACCGCACCATTGATGGACTACGAAATGAATTGAGAGCGGGCTTCAACTCACAAGCCCAATCAATTTCAAGCCTCGAGAAGATGGTGGGACAACTTGCTTCTTCAGTTCAGACCTTGGCAATGACTGTTGAGAAAGGCAAGTTTCCAAGTCAACCAGTGCCTAATCCTAAAGAAGTACATGAAGCAAGTACCAGTTCACCACAGCAGCATAGAGAGGTCAAAGCCGTGATGACCTTGCAAAAAGGAAAGGAAGTCGACAATAAAGTGAAGATGCCGGTGACAAAAGAAAATCAAATTGTACCTATGAATACTGAGGACTCATCACCGGAGGAGAAAGAAGAAACC